>JAYMFT010193746.1:0-11809 GCA_038088735.1 Panulirus argus
ATATATATATATATATATATATATATAGAGTGTGTGTGTATTTTAATAACCTATTTGTAATGTACTGGGAGGAAGTTCTACAATCTTGGGGCCACAAATCTCTTAAACTGTTTCTTGAATCATACAGATTTTTAAACTCCCAAATAAAAAGTCGCATTATAGTAGAGAAATTTCAAGAGATGTGTGAGTGTGGGGGGGGGGCACGAGTGTAGAACTCTCTCCCCGTACAGTACAAATAGGCAATTACAAACGTGTGTGTGTGTGTGTGTGTGTGTGTTTCAAGGAATTAGCTGTTTGCCCACCAGACAGTAGGAGGGCAGGTGAGGTGCTATCAAGACACTTATAAAATCTTTGGCCGGGACTGAGGCACGCTCTGTTGACGCTGACACTTGTACAGAAGAACACCCTCCTTATTTTTTTGTTAATCTCCTTGTGGTTTGTTGTGAAAGGCACGGGTTGTGGAGGGGACGCTGTGGGGTTTATTGTGAGGGGGGAGAGGCACACTCTCTAGAGAAGAGAGGTACCTTTTTCGAGATCTCATTATGTGTATAAAGGGGCACCTATTGAGGAGTGTCTTATTAGGGTCGAATTGATCTCATAAAGTTACCACATCCACATAAAAAGAACCCAACTAGATGCTGTCAGCATAGAGAGAATTTTTTGCGTATATCCGGCACCAGTCTCCTTTGTTGTCTCCAGCTTTCCTCCACCAGTTCGAGAAGTCTTTAGCTAATTCTGAAAGAAAAGTGGAAAATGCGAATTAACCATCGTTCAGGTGTACGCCAGGATGATGTTCTTGCCCACAACCTTCCCCATGTTACAAGATTGACAGCTACATCTTTACCCTCTACAACCACACCCTCCTGCCTATAAACACACACACACACACACACACACACAAACACACACACACACACACACACTTTGGGGGAGAGAAGAGTGAGGGGTGACCTGATCAAAACCTTGCTAAGTTTTCAAAATACATCCCGTGACGTGGACAGTAAGTAGTTTTTCGAGAGACGTAGGGACAGAGCAACCAGAAGAACAACATGAAGCAAGAACCTTTACAAGAAGAGATGAATGGATTAGAATGACTGAGGACATTGTTAATGTAGACAGCTTGTATGATTTTAAGAAGTTGTAAGACAGAAGAAAATCTTTAGGAGATTAGGGCCCCTCACGAGTATAAAGAAACTTCCCTCCCCCCGTATAGTACAGATAGGTAAATCACACACACAGTTCGAGTTCTGTTAAGATTTTGTTTCTTATCCAGAGCGAATACCTCAAGTTGGTGGATATGTGAACAGACACATATGCATGGCTATGTCTGCCGTGACTATGCGTGCGAGCCCAGGTGCAGTCTAGCCCTCTTGTCATGAGTGGCGTCACTATTATTTTCAGTCAATATAGAGTTGCCGTGTAATCTCTGTGGCGGACGGACGCATAGCCTGTGTTCCTTCAAGCCATCTGTACTCTCAATAAACCTAGTGTGCGTGCAAATCTTGTTTATCATTAACCTTTTCAAGCGACACGGTGAAATCACAGGACACAGTGAGTTCCCTGTCAACGATGACCACATTCGCCCAATCACAGACGCCTCGTCTTGGACCATCAGGTCTCGTGTTGTCTGTCTTTCCCATGTACTGTCCTCCAGTAGATACCCTCATCTCGGACCACTAGAAGTTTTGTGTTTCGTACCGTCGTGGTCATGCGGTGAAACCCCCACAATGAAGGGGTAAACAGAGAGTGACCCTAGCTGGTCCAAACATCAAATGAGACTCTCTGTATGACAGACCGACCTTGTGTTCCCCATTATAACCACCGAGTGAATGACTCTGGGGTCATTCCCTCCGTCCACCACCCTGGCCGAAGGTTGTGACGTAATGATAGTCCGTCAGTAGTAACTGTTATATCCCTTTACGACCGTTGAGTGGGAGATACGTCAGTGGCCCATTAAATGATGGCGTCCCTCCAGTTTGTAAATATACGAGTTGCTTTGACGTTATGTTGCCAAGACAGGCCCGAGGGATGGCTACCTGCGTACCAACCCCCATACCTACGTCGAGGTTTTGGCATTAGGCAAGGCTTAGCGCGTAGCGCTCACCGCAGGGAAATACAGAGGTAAGAGTAACGAGTTAGGTGACTTTAAGCGTTATTGTTATGTTTCTGGACCAAATGCCAGCGATGTTATGCACAAGGATATATAAAAAAAAAAAAAAGACAAACAGCAACTTGGGGCTTGAGAGGGGAACTCGATGGCCACTGTGGCGCTAGCTCACAGCGCCGCCTTCGCTAATCCACCTGATAGATTCCGAGGTGGGTAGTACCTCCCTCCCTGGTTGCCAACTACCTACGACCTGTGAAGAGAGGAAAACGTAATTCACTTCAACAAGATCGCAAGTCCTGGTTGGTTCATTCAGAGAGCCTTCCTGCGCGCAAGGTAAACACATACGTGATACATGCGATGGCGGTGTTCAGGGATACATGCGCGTCCACACGGCCCCATGTGTCAGGCACCGTCACCGCGAGACGATCGTCTGAACAAGCCATTGATGGCCGCTCGGAAACTAGCAACTGCAGGATCCATGCTCAACTAAGTACAGAATCTCTCATGTTAAACACTAGGAAAAAAAAAAAGAAGAGATCACAAAACTTATTTAACAGTTGACACCCACCACATGCCAGCCAGACCCCTCCCTCCCCCCCCCTCCAACACACACACATATATCCATGCGAGGTCTCTCCCTCCCTCCCCCCTCCCCACGCTTGCATGCATGCTAGGTTTGTCCCCCACCCCACCCCTGCTTGCTGGGGGTCTATCCCTCTCCCCCCCACAGACATGCCTGTTGGGTCTATCTCTACCCCCCTACATGGATGCTGGTTTCCTCCCCCTCCTCCTCCCCCCCCCCTCCACAAAAACATGCATGCTTAGTCTACTCCCACAACTGAGACAGTACGCCTCTAACACATCCGCTTCCCGGACAATCCTCCCCGTCGTGGCCTGTCCTACACCATACCCTGGGTGTGTCACTGGCTGCGATGGGTGGGAAACAAAAAAAAAAAAGTATGTATATCTTTAGCGTGAATCACTGTTTGAAGTGTTGCGCGCGAGAGGGCCAACAGGTGGCGCTGACTTGGTCTGGGGGTGTGAACACGACGGTACGATCCTTAGGTACGATTGGTACGATCCTTGGACACGACGGTACGATCCTTGAGCACAACGGTACGGCCTTTAAAACCTGACCCAAAAACCTAAGCCATGACCATGGACTCGTACCGTTGCGTCGTACCGTCGTGTCGTCCTACTCAGTGGTCGTAACACCCTAGGGTCGTACCTCCCTGCTCAAGGAGTCCAGTGTGGTGGTGGTGGTGATGGCAGCGGCAGCAGGAAACCACCACCACAGGAAGACCAGGAGCACTTCCATGTCTCCCTGTAACCTGCCAGGGCCGCCAGGAGACCTGCCTCCCTCGCTAGTCTCTCCCTCCCCCTCGCTGGTCTACCCCGCCCTCCCTCGCTAGTACCTTGTCCTCGCTCGCTAGTCATCTCCCCAGTCCCTCTCCCTCGCTAGCACCCGACACTAAACTAGCCCCCCCCTTCCCTCCCTCGCTAGTCCCCCCTCCTCCTTTCCTCCCTCACCCTCCACCACCACACCTAATTGAGAGCAATTGGCCCCACCACCAGCACCACCAGCGCTCCCCACCCTCACCCCGGCAGGCAGCTCCTCCCTCATCTCCCCGCTTATCACTGAAGCAGATAGATAGATAGACAGTTAGATAGATAGATAGGCAGATAGTTATATGGCGCTTAACCGCAAGAGAGAGAGAGAGAGAAGCAGAGAGAACACATGATATATTACCCTGCGACGAAGGTGGTTTCCCTCTTGAAGGCAAGACTAGCGCGTAGCTCTCACCGCAGGAGAGAGAGAGAGAGAGAAGGGATTATCTAGCCTCTACTGCTGACCTGGGGGCACCGCCCCGACAGGAGTGTGTGTGTGTTTGGGGGGGGGGTAGTTATTGTCATGGTGGTTCCTCATGCGAGTCTTTTTATCAGTCAACTTTCTTTTTCCCTCGTCATCAGTCTGTATCTTAACTCTCCTTCCATCTTCGTCCACTTCCCTCATCACAACCATCACCAGCTGGGATGGGCTACGTGTATATCTCATCTCTCCATCAATGTGTTCGTATGTGTGTGTGTGTGTGTGTGTGTGCGAGAGACGTAGATATAATTAATATAAAATTTGGTTAGAGAGTCTAGTCTGCTGTACATCTGGAAGTGGTTGGTGATTATGGGGTTAAATTACCGTGTTAATTACGTTTAATGGAGGAGTTTACACCACCACCCCATGCACCTGCTGACGTATAAACGGGGGGGGGGGGGGGGGTTTATCCCCACGCACCTACTGACATAAAGCAGGAGTTCACCTTATAATGAGGGATTTGTGCAATGTAAACTTACATATAATGGGTGAGGTTCCCCCGTCCACCCACTGGTAGTTTAATAGAATAGTTTTTGTTGCTTTTTTTTTCGTGAATATTAAGGAAACTATATTTTGAAAGAAAAATATTTGATTTCTTAAATTCTTTTATATGAACGTAACTCTTATGGGGTTGGTAATATAGTCATTTTTATAATCAATGTAGGCTTTACAAACTTAGTTTTGCGGACATGGTGAAGGTTTTAAAAAGACGTGGTAAAAGTTTTTGGGGAGAGGAAAAGGTTTTTAGGTACACGGTAAAAGTTTTAAGGACGTGATTAAAGTTTTTTGGGCGTGTAAAGTTTTTAGGGACATAACAAAATATTTTGGGACGTCTAAAATCTTTAGGGATATTGTAAATGTTTTAGGGACATAGTACAGTTAGTTTCTGGGATTAAAGGTTTTAGGAACGTAATAAAGGCTTTAAGGATATCAAATATATATTTTTAGGTTGTGGTCAAGACTTTTAGGAGCGGATGAGGTTTTAGGGGTTCTGTTATAGACTTTGGGAATGTTGTGTAATTTTTTGGATATTGTGATGATTTTAGAGACTTGTTGAATGTTGGTGTAGGTTCTGTCTATGTGTATTTACGAATTTCTTTGCTCCTCGTCTTTATCACCATAATCTCTTCCTTCTTCTTTATTTAACTTTCGTTCACCTATTTCTGCTACCAAGATCAGTGATTTCTATTTTTTTTTTTTTTTTTTTTTTATCCTCATATAAAAGAGAATATGCCTAACTCAGCTGTTGGTAAAATTTACTTATTTACTGTTGTGGTTATGTTTAGAGTTCGTGTTATTACTGCTGTGGTTATGGTTAGATTTCATGTTCCCAGTGATATGGTTATGTTACAAGTTATTATAACCAACGACGAAGAACGTCCGAATGTTGGTCCTGAGTGAGGGTGAGATTCGTTCGTTCATAAATGAGTTTTTCTTCAAATTATCCCAAGTTAGAGATGCACTTCCGAGTCACTGATTGCTGCAAACAAACAAAGCCTTTAATGTTCTATGCTGATTAATCACCAGGAAGAGAGCGAATTAAATAGACTGGAAAAGAGTTCCAAAATTTAGCGGTGTAGGGGAAGAAATAGATATCACAACGGTCCCTCGTCGAGTTGCCAGCAAGCCGCACAGAACTACCGGTTGTATATGGACAGTGGGAGCGTTCCTTAGCAGTCCCATAAGCAAGTTTATTGTTAGTGTTTCAGGTTACGTTACTAGTTATTAGTGTTGTAAGATGATGTTAGAGTTTCTTATAGCTTTACTTTTAATCTATTATTTTGATTTCATGTCTCTTGTTTCTTGATATCGTTATATATTGCCTGCTGTACTAAATTTCCTATTTTTTCTTCATTCTTTTTCCGGCATTCTCTAATGTTTCTTTCATTCTTAATGTACCTTGAGAGTTAATATATAAAGTTCAGGACTGTTCCTTTCCATTCACAACCCTGATCACCGGGAGCCGCCATCACTCTCCTGTGCAGCCAAGTCTCGGCTCTTCCCACCACCGCTCTCACTCACTCCCACACTCCATCACTACCTCCTCCCCCTACCCATTAAAGCTTCCTCCTCCCCACCCCACCCCCATTGTCCCCACACCCCATGCCTACCCCATTGTCCCCAGTGGGCACTAACTACCCGGTGCTCACCAGGCTGCACAAACAATGGAGGTTGTTTCAGCATTATCAAACTACCTCCCAATAGCTTATTGCCTCGTTAGTGTGTGTGTGTATGTGTGCTTCAGGGTAATAGCACCACTCTAACTACCGTTCAGGGCCATTGATTTGGACATGATTATCACTCCTTTCCAGTATGCGAATTTAATGTAGTAACAGCCTTTATGTAACCATTGGCGCCACCATAATTTCCATGGGGTTCCTACCATTGCCTTGACTTTACCAAACTTCGCTACCAGGGTGACAAGCCGTCGTTACCATTATGTAACATCACTGCCGCTTCCTCGAATACCGTAACAGCTACAGGCATCACAAACCACCGTTAAGAACCAATGACACCATTACGAACCAACGTAACAACTACTAACAGCATCTCAGGACACCGTTTACAACCACAACCAGCATGACAACCTCCATAACAAGAACTAACCACATCAACCGCCTCTACCACTATCAAAACCACTGTAACCACACCGCTACCAGCGTCATCACCACCACCATTCGCAACCAGAACAAATTTCCAAAACCAACACTACCATTCACCATTGCCGCCTCGACCATTCACAGGCATTGCGACTTAATTTACCCTAAAAGCACGAAGATTCCGAAGCAGTTACGGCTTCCATTCACAGCTGCTTGTAATCCTCAAGACAGATTTTTTTTTCTTCTTTACGACCCCAGAATAACTAGGTTCCCGGCAGAAGTCGCTCACTACTTCCATCTCCACAGCGCCATTCACAACCACGATCGTTGTTTACACCCTCACCGCCATTCATAAACCGTTATAGCATCTTAAGCGCACTTGCTTCCCCTTTACACCTACCATTTCCATTAAACCCACAGTACTACAAGCGGCAACAGCAGAAGCAGCAGCAGGAGTAACAGTAAGCAGTAGCAGCCACAATAACATTTTGGCTGGGTTCATTCACAACCCAGCGCGCCACTCCAAGCCTGTTATCAAGCTCACTGGCCTCTAGCGCAGCTGCCGTCAGAATGGCGCGGAGCGACGCGACTGCGGCCTTGGGCAGTCCTCATCCTCTGTTAATTCTTCCTCTCTTTTTTCTTAAGCATAATGGATAGCATCACGCCCTTTGAGGAGTTCATTCTTACTCCTCGCGGTTTTGTGAGGGCTGTGGAGATAGCGACATGTGTAACATGCACATGGGCTCAAGCCATTGAACGGGCCTCACGAGAAGGATGCTCACAAGTATCGTGATGAACGTCACTCATGTCTCTTTTGAGGTGAGATCTGTCCGCCAGAGCCTCCCGCTGTGTTGTGGGGACTCTGTACGGAGAGCTGAGCTACTATGGCTGACTAACAGGTATGTTAGGAATCTTGAACTGCTTAGGGTTAAAAGGGAAGTGGTGAAAGTACAGACAGACACCCGCCAGGGCAGCTGACGAAGGGCGGGCGCTAATTTGCTGCTGTTGCCCAGTGTTCACGAACTGAGCGGTTTATTTACATCCGAGAAGAGCGCAAAAAATAACGAAAAAAGAAAAATTCTCTTGTTTTCCGGTTTTTCCATTAGAGGTAAACACGAAAGGAAGAAATTACATAAGGATGCAGAAGAAGACGATGGAAGACATCCGGAGACAGAAGGCATTGTAACAAGATGTCCGACCCCGGATGACGCGACCGTTCATATGTTGCACCGAGGCACGCGTAGGTTATTATTTAATTGTATATTCACCAGCAGTAAAGTGTTGCCATTAAAAGATATTTGAACCAAAAATATTCGCCGCTGTAAGGCTGTTGTGAGATAGGCGTGTATGTGGGATGGCGGCGAGCCTAGCCTCATAACAGTCGTTGATCAGTTTCAATCTCCAAATGTATATTGCTCGTCCCTCCAGTCTACGTATTACGCTTTATTTTCTTGACTTCACCAGCGGTTGTGGTGACTAATCCACCGTAAATGTATGCACTGGTTGAAGAGCAGGTGCAAGTTGATGGTTCAGCCTAGCTGCAGGTGTGTTTGTTACCGTTGCAATTGTGGAGTTTGCGCTGATCTCGGACGGCTTTTGCTTGATTTAAGAAGGCATTGACCCCCACGAGTGTCGAGCCGCCCCACGGTGTCACTTTGGCAATGTGCATTTTATGAACTGTTAAGAAAGAGACGAACACATGTTCGTCCCGTTCTTATAGTATATTTGTTTTTTGTGTATAATGTTTATCTTCTGTAGACTCAGCACCTCAGATAATACCCTCGCTCGCCTGAGAGGGGAGTCTGGTCACCGTGTTGAGCCGACGGACAACGGTAGGCTTGTGTGTAACACTAAAGGCCTGTGTAGGATAAGGACGGGCCTGTGTGTGGAGGACGTGGAGACCTGTAGTCAGCTCCCCTATGACCCTGGCGGCCACTATGACCGTGATGATAGACGATTACCAGACGGACCGTTGTTGGTGCTCGGGTCACGCTGGGTCACTCGACTCTGGTTTCCCAGGACCTCCACAGTCGATGAGAGGGCGTGCCAGCCACCTAAAGGGGCGTGGCCCAACTGGGGTGATGGGCGTGACCGAAAAGGGTGGCCAGCCAATCCAAGTGGCCCTGTAGAGGCCACATCCCCCCATTATAATCCCTGGGTATCGGTCCGGGAACTGATTTCTTCAACCTGTGCCATATCGAGGGGATCTCCCTGCCAACGGGCGCCGCCGTGCGCCATACACCTCCCCTGCCAACGGAGTCGCCGCGCGTGCTATACGCCACCCCTGGTGGCTGCCACGCGCCGCTCTCCCTGCCGACCGAGACCGTGTCAGTATGGTTGTACCATTATTGCTTATTGTTTATTGAGTGTAACTGTGTATTGTAACTTGTTTTTAGAATTGTCATTGTGAATCTCAATAGAGGAAGAGACCTCTGTGGTTTGAAAACCTACCTGGGCATTAAAGTAACGTAGATTTTTGAGCCCCAGATATGTGTTACTTTTCTTGTATTGTGAATTTATCTTCTGTAAACTGTGAAATTACTCCTGGTGTTTAATTTCATTCCTTAAGTCTAGAGCTATCCGTTGTGTGCACGTAACAGAATATTGAAGGGTGTCGTATCCCATATTGTGGCCGGCCTTTAATGCCGGAGGATGTAGTAAACTGCGTCTCCCGCATCCGCCCCACGCAGTCATCCGCCGTGGGTCAGTTTGAGAATTTAAGGGATGTTTCTCAAAATTGGCTGGCATTCGAGATTTGATTAACTTACAACTAATATGTTAGCATAGTAAAATATTTCCTTATACTATACCGATATTTCGATTAAAAGAAAAAAAAAACGTGCATCCATAACTTCGGACACAATAAACAAGCGTATTAACGTCATTTGAAGCTCTTGGTCTTGCAACAGTCGACAATAGAAATAACGAGTACATTGTTTCCAGTGACAAAAGAGTGGGTAGCGAGCGAGATAAACGCTCCCGGGTGCCAGGTTACTGTTAATAAGCTGCTGGCTTCATTACCCGCTACCCTTCTAGTTACTTGTTAGGGCAAGGGCTTAGAGCGTACACGAGGCTAACGTTGAGGTAATAAGAGCTAGGGAAGCGTACATAGGAACAGGTTAGTGATAGGGGAAGTGCTTGGATGGATTATGGTGTTTTCAAAGTTCAAATACGTGCGTCGTATGGATGGATTTTCTGAATAAAGAAGGATTGTAATCTTTTGAATGTTGACGCTGTGAGTAAACTTGAGTATGATATACACAATCGCGACTATCATCAGCGGTGCTTATACATGAAAAGATGTATGGAGGCTTGCACAGTGCCGCCCTAGCTATAAACAAGCTCTAGTTTATACCCTGTGTAGGGTTATTGCTCCTCCCTTGGTTGTCTCAGTGTTGATTACTTAGATCCTCACGCCTCAAGCCAACCCCTCACGCCAGAGTGAGCTTGCCCCTTTGCTTGAGAAATGGTACGTTTAAACTCTAGGTATTTTGGTTGTTTATTTGGGCTTTAATCTCGTCGAGTGCCAAGGTCATAAAGGCCGTCTGCTACGTTTTAAAACTAGAAGAAAAAAATTATTTTCATGGGTTCAAAAATATTCTAAAAGCTTACACGCTCATTACATATGCATCCCGAAAAAAACTTAGTTGCTTAGAGAAAGAAGGATGGAGTCTAATGTGCATTACACTTACAGAACTTAGATTTTTGTTATGAACTGTAGCCTGAATTTTGTCAGGTTTTTCTGATGGTGAGAATACCTCATGTTGTGTATCTTCCTACATTGGTTGGCGGATATGATGACATGCGAATTTCTGTTGTAAGGAATATTGGTTTATCAGGAGCCAACTCTACAATCGTTATTGGAGTAGCCAACCAAGTCGCTCCAACAGCTTTTGCAAGTCGCATTGAGCACTAGACCCAACATCAGTGGCGGGTGCCCTGTGGCCTCTTTGTTGGTCGCCCCGTGAGCAGCGATGACACACTAAACAACTAATATGGTCATGTTTCTAAATATGACATTATCGTCAGCCAGGGCGTGTATGCTAGGCTGTTTCACTGGTTTCACTGTACCGAAGTCGATATAGGTATTTTATTGTTGCCAAATGTGGTCTAAAAATTCAGTTCTGGGAGAAACAAAAGGGCTCACTCTCCATGTATAAAGCTGTAAGGGGCTGTAAAGAATACTAATCAAATAAACATCCAAGAACAGAGGGGATACGCCAACACTGTGTAGTAATTGGCGGGAAGTGAGAATGCTTAGTCGCTGTGTTGCGATAATTATATTTATTCACAAAGGGAAGATACTACATTGTATTTCTTTCTATTTTATATCTGTGTTGTGAGAATGGCATGATAATGCAGACGTGTTAAAATGGTCAGCGTATGTCTGGTTGTGTAGTGTAATTTTCGACGTCGTATATGATGACATCAGAATGGAGCAGCTGGCTGCTGACGGAAATGAATAGTTCGGTAGCTCGCTTTCGCGTTTAAGTTTCCTTCACGGGAAAAGCCCAGTTCTTCACTGCATTTGAGGAAACATGGAGCCTTTTTGTTTAAAATAAACGAAAAAAAGTAGGATGAGGTAACTACAGTTGGCTGCAGCAGAACAAGTCTTCCTCGATGAGGTTAGAATTAAGGATCGTGCTGTGTTTTTCAAATAGGCTTTCATGTTCCCCTCTCAAACCTTCAGCTAACATAAAAGACTGACGCATTCTGTAGGAAACGGGAAACTAGCACTGGACATTTTTGTAGTGCTTATCAGTAGTGTCAGCTATCCTGTTAACAAAGCAAAAATACTTCACCTTTGCGGCATGAAATGTGATCATAATGAATAAGATTACTGGAAGTATTTTGTATATTTTTAGTTTTTCTAGGTCCCCGATTTCGTGAAGATTCTCGATATAAATTGTTGAATTTTATGGCTTTACAGTAAAATATAGATCAACAAGCAATTATTTGGATTATTTGATTTTCTTTTCAACAGACCTACATGACAAATGGGGAATGTACAGTTTCTCTTGCCATAATTGAGCCGACTGGCTCACCATTAACCACTCTCAGCTACTAACTTCTCAGTATCGTATTTTCAGAAAGCCTGTTAGGCGCAGTATGGCTGTGTTCCTGTACTGCCACACTAAACTCGACGCGACGTGCCAAAGATAACATCGCGCAATGGCTGACCAGATTTTTTTTTTTTTTTTTTTTTTTTTTTTTTTTTTTTTTTTTTTTTTT
>JAYMFT010193757.1:0-11809 GCA_038088735.1 Panulirus argus
GAGAGAGAGAGAGAGAGAGAGAGAGAGAGAGAGAGAGAGAGAGACTCTCTCTCTTACGATTGTCCTCGCTGTTGGCCGAGGCTGATTGACTGACTGGCCATTTGTCAAGGCAACGAGGTGTGAGGGGTGGCGGTAGGATGGAGTGAACCCAAACAGGCGAGGATTTTTTTTTTTTTTCACTTTTCTGGTGAACTGTAAACATCTTATCGAAGGGACTTTGAAAAGAAAAAAGAAAGAAAAGTGAGACTTGCAACTGGCCTTGGTATGGGGGTTTAACTGTAAGCGATTCATCTATTGTCTTGAAGTGACCAGGAATTAGAGGATTGTACGGTGTTGTCTTGGAGTGATGGAGTGATTGGTATGTAGACATGTATGCAGATGTGATATCTCTACTTAATTTGCAGCCCTAGAACTCCTCCTACTGGGGGTTCCTATAGTGATTCTCACTTTGGCTCATAAATATATGATCCAAAACTGCTTAACAGGTATTTTTTTTCTCTTTTGAGATATACATGGAGAAAGACTGCCTTATGTGTGAGGTATTTGCAGCTTTAATGAAAGCTTATGATAGGAGTGACAGAGAAGTGGAGAGTTACTAGATTTAGTGAAGAGTTTCCAACGAGAGGGTAATGCATATGCGCGAGTGAGAATGGAAAAAAAGGTGAGTGGTTCCCGGTGACGGTGGGTCTGCGTTGAGGATGTGTGATGTCAGCATGTCTGTTTAATCTATCTCTCTACAGGATGACCAGCGAGATATATGCGAGTGCTCAGGAGAGAGGGGGGAAGTCTACACCATTACAGGAGGTAGGTGTCTGGGAGGTGAATTAACCGAAGATGACAAGTCTCTGGTGGCAGAATTCATGAACTCCTCCCGATATGTTAGCTGGAGAAGTGTGTTAAAGGAAATAGCTGGTAATAAATGTGGTCTAAAGAAAGGTAGCGGAGTGCGGCAGGGAGGAAGGTTGACAAAGGATGATTTGAAAGTCTGTTTGCACGGGTCTGACCCGAAGGAAGTGGAGTGATTCAAGCGACAAGGAGAGGATGTAGAAACAGATGGAACCATTGGGGTCTGAAACGTGTGGCAAGATGAAAGACGAGGTAAAGCTCCTGGGTGAATAGAGAAGACTGTGTAAAGGGAGGAAGGTTCCTGTTATGGACGAAGATGAATGAGCACGGTTGAAGATGCAGTCATCTGGATATTGCTGTATGGATATTGTGTGTTTGTCTTGGGTTCAGGACGCAAGAGAGAGCAAGAAATTGGATGTCTTTGGGATGCAGTGCTTGAGGATGTTGGGAATTGTGAGGCGGATTGATCCTGTGAGAAATGGCAGTGCAGGAGAAATATGTGGTGGAAAGTGTAATATGATTAAGAGGGTATACCAGAGTATATCCAAATAGTTTGGACATTAGAGGAAGACGAGCATAGATAGACTCGAGATGGTCCATATATGTGGAAACAGCAAGTACGACGAGACCAGGAAAGAGATAAAGATTAAAGGAAGCTTCAATGTATCGGGGCCTGAAGAATTTCAGGAAGGTGAGAGGCGTGCACTGGATGGAATGGACCGGACTGATGTGATATATAGGGGTCGACGTGCTGTCAGTGAACTGAACCAGGACATTTGAAGTGGTCTAGGGAAACCATGGAAACGTCTCAAGGGCCTGATTGTGAATAGGGGTCTGTGGTGTCGGTGCATTGCACATGACAGCTAGAGAACGGATGTGAGCGAATGCGGCCTTTCTTCGTCTGTTCCTAGCGCTACCTCGCTGACGCGGAAAACAGCGATGCAATATATATATATATATATATATATATATATATATATATATTTGTAAAAAATGATAAAGTTGGCTGGTGCGGGAAGAATATTGTCAGGTTCACTGGGAAATTGGTTCTCACCTCGAGGGAAAAAGCCGACCAACAGTATATGATGCAATCTTGGAGCTGGCTGGCGGCACTTGCTGGGGCGAAGGGGAGAGGTTGGGGAGTGAGACGGGGAGAAAACTGATAGTGTTGAGAGTGGGGTGAGTATGTGTGTGTGTGTGTGTGTGTGTGTGTGTGGTTAAGTCATGCCATGTTGTCATGTTGTGTGGATGTTTCCCTTCAATGTGGTGTTGTGTTGGCGTTGTGATAGGAGAGTTGTAGGTGTTTTGGTGTTGTGAATGGGGAGGTGGTGTGTGTGTGTGTGTGTGTGTGTGTGGTGAAAGTGTAGAAATTGCAGAGGGTGTTCGATGCTAGTGCAATGAATTGCCAAGGAAAGAGAGTTTTACACTCGTGTTGCCCCGTCTCATGACTTTGTATGTGTGTAACATGTGTTGACTCCAGTGTACACACACACACACACACACACACACACACACACACACACACACACACACACAGTTGGTCCTCATACGAACATAATGACGTATGCATACTTTGGATATGCATATGCGTACATCACCAGCTGCCGACAATGGACTAGGCTGCGACGTGAGCATTGCAAGCGTCCGCATATACTCAGTGGATTCCTTGCAAGGATAATATCCTCTGTTGATAGTTCGGACAAGGACTCCTACGAAGTGGATGGCTCATGGTGACACTCACCTGGGATATATATAGCCAACTTGGACACCCAACTCTTGTCCGTATATCACTCAACAGCGTGTCCTAAGGTTGAGCCTCCCTGTGGATAGCGGACGTCCTTTTGCCATGACGTTTCAGCAAGATTACATCCTGTTTGAGGACGAGTCTTCAGCTCCCCTAACTTTCGTCGTCCAGATTAAATGGATGCGATGCGCGTATTTTTTGATATTGTCAGAATATGATTACTGGCATTTCCAGTCAAGTGTAGCTGGTCTTGGTTCTTTGAAGCAAAGGGCTTCTTGAATCTATTTTCATGGGTACAGTGACCATTTCTTTGGGGTTGTTAACAAGAACAGAGTAATACTTTCTGTAGATATCCACTTCGTCCAAAGTAGACTAATAGGTCCTCTCAGACGCTGATGGAGGCCTAGTGGGACATAGATAAATCTCTTGGGATGCTGTTGGACCTAATTAGAAATGGGTTAATCTTCTGGGACTCTACTGTAATATCTAGGGGGATCCTCTGCCATCATAGTGGATTACTGAGACGATTGCACTTCTCTTAAGAGAGTCTATGAGGACAGAAGAGGCTCTCTTGAATCTCGAGTCTTATTTTTCTCTTTCTTTGTAGCTGGTGAGTCTGGATGGGGACTGATTCGTCCCTTCGAAGTAGACCTGCTGATCCATCAGCGGGTCTGTCTGAACACTGGGGGATCTGTTAGGACACTGGGCGGTAAATTAAGACATCTGCTGCTTCAGTTGGAGTAGAGGTGTGTCCTTTGGGGTACTGGTAGCTCTGTAGAACAGTGGTTGGATTGCTGGACTCTGTGAATTTACAGGGCTGTCTGAAACTCTGCTGAGATGCTAGTGTGGGGAGGGGGGGTCATGTGAGTCCCTCTAAATCTAAGGTGAGACTGTGAGACTGTAATGTGTCTAATGGGACGTAGTAGCTAGGACGCTAGAGAGAGACTCCTCGGATATTAATGGGAGACTAGAGATAGATTAGATATTACTGGGGTTGCTAAAGAGACTACTGAAGCTGCTGAGACGCAAAAAATTAGTTTTGTCGATACACTTCCATGAGCTAGAAATGGGATTAGATGTTTGTTGACATTTGCATCTGTTTAAGACGCTGGTTACGTCCACTAAAGCTATGGTCTGCCGATGGGGTATTTGCTGTACGTACTTTGGTTTTGCTACAAGTTTTTGTGGATTACGTGGAAGCGCTTCCACGTCTCGTGGTCAGAAGCTCTCCACTTTGGGTTACACTGTGCGGCATAATGGTGGAGCGGAGTTTTGCTTTGTATTCAACTTGAGAAAAAGAAAAAGCAATACCGCGAGAGGTTTACACACGAGAAATTTTTTCCCCAATTCCGCCAACGAGAGGCGAAAGTTTAGCAATATCTGGAACCCCCATCGGCAAGATACTACTTTCATTACGAAAATTACCGCATTACATACCTGACCTGACTGGCCAGACGAGAGACAAGGTGGGAAATTATAGAAAGTATTTCATTCTTTGCTCCTTAATATGTATATAGATCTTTGAGGCTTGGTTTTTCCCTTCAAAGGCAAGAAAGATTTTGGGTGTTTTTCTTTTTTCTTTGGTGACTGGAGACTGCCAGTTACTCGCTGGAGTGCCTTTTATGAGGGGAGCGACCGACTGGAAGTCGCTATCAATGGGTCCTCCTCCATGGAAACCCCCAATCTCTTCTCTCCCACAGTCCTAACCCTCTCCATCCCTTCTCTACCACAGTCCCTCTACCACATCTGAGCTTTACGGCTCACCTGCACACTCCCACACCACCACCACCACCACCACCACCTCCTCACCTCAACCTGACTCCCGAGCGACCGCGTCTCCCTTGTGATCCTTACGGAACATGTGTTAAAATCACGCTCGGTGAAAGCCTCCATATAGGATCTATGTGTAGCAGTTTCTCCCCGGGTCTCGCTCCCTCCTCGCAGGCGCGGGATGGCTACGAGCTTCCGCCCCGGTGCATTTTATGAGAGGTCTCCCTCCAGTTATCCAAGAGCGGCCACCCTTTTCCAGGCCCTGGAAATGGTGCTTCATGGAACTACAGTCGCAGGAGCACACTGCCGTTCCCCAAGCAGCTGCAGGCGGAGCTTAGCGAGTTATGTCCTTTTCTTCTACTTTTTTTTTCCCCATACAAAGACGTACGCCATGTGTACTGTTGTACAGAAGTCTAAACCCACAGAGACTGAAAGAAAGTCCGTCTCTCTCTCTCTCTCTCTCTCTCTCTCTCTCTCTCTCTCTCTCTCTCTCACACACACACACACGCACACACTTATGTATACCTCTTGGTTCAGTCCAGGGCATATGAAGCAACCGAGGAAAACCATGGAAAGTATATATATATATATATATATATATATATATATATATATATTTATATAATGTGGGTCTGTGTGTGTGAAAAACTCAGACTCATGCATTAATTTTGTGTTAGAAGTTCTTATCTGAATTCCAGCGACGCTCAGCACCAGAAGCGAAAATTATAGGGTCACTTTGCCCCACATTCTGGGACCAGGGGGAGAGTGGCCCGGCCAGTTCTCGCTCGCTTACCGAGCCTCTAATGGTCTTGCCTCCCGTGGTCAGCGCTCTGCAGTACCACAGGTCAGGGCTTTTCACACGACCTCCCAGACACCACAGTTTTTCCCCTTGAGGTATGATTCATTTGTGCCAAGCACAGGATGAACTTTGTCGGTGTAAGCGTGTTGGTATTTTGGGTTTGTAGGTACCCAGGACTTTTGCTGTGGATACCTGTGTTTGATTATGATAGACTCATCCACTTAATCGTAATTCCACTGGTGAGCTAATGAAGTGCTCTCATTCCCCCCGCCCCCTCCTTTTTGCACCTTTCCTCGAGTATGTTTTCATCACCCGTCCCATCTGTGGTCCATTATATGAAGATTCATTTCTGCTGATCCAGTAACATTTACCCCTCTAGCTTCTCTGGACTGGTGGACAGTATTTGCTAATAGGCATGATTCCGGTAGGTCCACTTCCTGGAAATCAAGGCGTCCTTGTCGCAGGGCACGATTCCAGTAGGTCCACTTCCTGGAAGTCGAGGCTTACTGGCCACGGAACATTGTCATTGTCCAGTTGTAGCGATCAAGTCGACCAGGCCACAACTGGTGAGGACCCAAGTCTCTTAGGATCATTGAGGATTGCCGTGACGTGACGCAATGGAAAAGATGTTGGCCTTCGTGATCCTTTGGAAGCCAGACGACACCAGTGAGCCTCTCGGTATCCGCTGACACTTTAGGACCATCGCCATCCTATGGTACAGTATTGATTCATTTTGTACCGTCCTCGTGTTACAGTTGTGGTCAGGACTTGAACCCCTGAGGTAGAGAGGTCATCACCACAGCAAGAAAGTCATTGTGGTGGTTCCTTCTATTGCCATAGCAGAGCAAGAACATCATTGGTCCCGCAGGCCGTAGGTTTGGGCATAGCTCCGTCAGCAGGTTGATGATGACAGACGTGTGTATACATCATTTTTGTGTATGTAAATGTCTGTCTACAATGTGTGTTTCTGTGTGTGAATATGTAGTATATCTACCTATATGTATGCATTCCCGTGTGTGCATATATGATACGTATACATTGCGACATCCTTCTTCACCCTGGCTGATGTGTGCTATACTTTACGTGGACTTGGGTCGGCTCAGAATCGCATGGCCCCAGGAACAGAAAGAATAGCCCAGGACTTCATTTATATTTCATACCCAGCTCCCTGCACGGGCGAAATATACTTCCATCTCTTTTTTTTTTTTTTTTGGGGGGGGGACGGAGGGAAGGACTGTGTGGTATCTTGAGCAGCTCAGTACCGAAGGATTCATCCAGGGTCTGTGTGAGTCCTGAAGCTCCTCTCACAGAGCAGGAGGCTATGACGTTAACTACAATTTGCCTGGTCAGGTTGGTTCCCGCCTTCTCCAAGATCGAGTGAAAGTCTTCAAAAGATACCAGGCCCTTATTATGATCGCATTCCTCCTGTTTCCTTTTCCGATTTGGTTTCGTCCTTACCAGAATGCAAACAGGTTATGAAGGCAGCCACAACTACACCACCAGTACTATTTACAACCACAATCATAACTAGGATCTCGGTTATCACCATCACCAAAAATATTACAGCCACAGTCATCACCAGCATTGCCACAACCGCCAGAAACACAGTCACCATCATCACCATCACGAGAGCACCTTGGTGATTCCCACCCTCTCCCAGTCACCAGTATTAAAGTCACCAGTCCGACGAGACCGGCCGTATCCTCTTCAGCATCACAGGTCTCGCTTGATCGAGGTCATTGAGGTCTGGCTTCTTTTTTTTTGCCTCCTTTTTTTTGTTTCCTTTTTCATAGGATCCCTTCCACGGTCCCCGGACCTGACCACCTCCGCCATCCAATATGTATGTTCCATCTGTCCCGCCTTCCTTTTATCACGAGACGTGTCTCTTGTTTCTTCCAGGAATAAAGGAATGTGAGGGATATGTGCTTTCTGAAATATTACATGGCCACTTTCATACTCAGGGCTCGTGGAAGGGAGGCAGTATTTTTTTTGTCTCAGGTTTTTATTTCGTGAGTTGTAGTATTATGGAAAGCTATAGTATTATGGAAGGCTATAGTACTATGGAAGGCTATAGTATTATGGAAAGCTGTAGTATTCTGGAAAAGTATAGTATTATAGAAAGCTATGTTATTATGGAAAGCTATAGTATTCTGGAAAGCTGTAGTATTATAGGTAGCGCTTGTTTTAGAGATTTGATTACAGCCATTGAATATACTCTTATTATATGCAATATGGGATGATGATGGGACTACTTTTTTCTCGAAATTTCAGTCTTAGAGAATATGGCTTCTCCAGTAAGGAGTATTACGTAGCTGGCATCCACTGAGCATGGATGTTCTACCGCTTGGGTATGGGGAGGGATAGTGGCTTCGGCGCTGTGAGCCAGAAGTGTGGAGTATCCAGCGTCTCCCTTTGATGAACGTGTCGCTGGGCGGGTCGTCTATAGCTGTGCTGACCATATAGCGGAGGCTGTCTTGGCCGGGAATTAGTATTTCATTCCTTCTTCTACCATGTCTTTATTACTCAGTCGTGGTTTGATCGCTGCTGTGCTTACGTCCTTCATATCATGGACGAAGTGTATTTGGGTCGTGAAACACTTGCTTTCCCCTGAATTCTACTTTTATTTCTTCATCTGTGCTCGAAATCGCTGCAAAGCGCCCAGGTTTCTGGTTCCCTCACCCACCATATGGCTCACTTCAGCATCCATAGTTCCATTTGGTGTCATATATATATATATATATATATATATATATATATATATATATATATAAATATAACTATGCGCACTAAACCTTCCACATTATATTATCACAATAATAATTCCCTCATCTTTCCTTGCCTCTGTGGGATAACGATACGAACACGTATACCCAACGGTCTGGAATTATACCAAATACAAGAGGATTCTGCGAGTTACCTTTTGCCAGCTTTTGTTTCACGGAAAACTAGTAATTACTCTCATATTCATATGGAAATTAGAGAGAATGCTGAACGTGAGAAAAACTTCTGCTCGCCATATGAATTTGAAATGAGATCATCATTTGAATAGCAGTTCTCTCTACACTGTGATTAGTATTCATAGATTATATTGTAGGCGAAAACTGGAGGTTATTGAGAGCATTTTGATCTCATCAGTCTGGCACATTATTACCATCATTCTCGTCTTTATTATTATGACAAATACATGATTGTCACTGTTGTATAGAGCGATGGCTCGAGCTGGTGAACCTCTCGTAAAACGAATCCTGACTCGTGGTAACCATATGCTCGATAGTCTCCATGTAAGAGAGGAAGATAAAAGAATGATTCATTTTTACACTCGGTGATACAGCCTCGTCAAAGATGACTTTTTCCTTGCTTTGTAACCTCAAGCAGTCTCAGTCAGGTAATATATATATATATATATATATATATATATATATATATATATATAATGTCTTTCACTTCCACTACAAGAGGAAATCCCTGGATGAAGAAAGGTGCAGGATTTGCAACATCAAACGATTTTGCTCCCTCGGGGTTCGTTACAGCGTTGAGAAAGCCTTTGCTTGTTCACATCTGGGGATTTCCTCATGAATCATAGAGGCACGATGAGAAATATTTTCTCACTCGGTGCTGGACGATGGACATATCTGGGGGGTTGTGTACCGGTAATGGCGAAACAGATTACCTCCGGGATGGAAAGCGCTTAGACTCTATCTCGAGGATAGACTTCAATAGAAGAGGATCTTCGCTCTTCATTATTGAATAGCTGAATGTCTATTCCTTTGATAATAGATACTGGAAAAAAAAGAAATTGGTTTCCGATGATGATGCGAGGCAGATGCAACTGAATTTTGAAATCCTGGCAAAACAAAACAAGGTTATTTTCGTAAAATACGAATGGGTTGTGCCTCCTCTCCTTTCTGGAATACGTGGGGACTGGACTGCATATTTGCTTTGGAGTAGTGGACGAAATACGACGCACGACAAATTCTGGATCTGAAGGCGTTATTTATTGACTAGTGGTACGACATCTTTCGAGAGTTGCGATATTTCATCAGTGGTTACGTAGGTGTTGCAGCGAAAGCAATTTGCATACATTTATATATTTCAGTACTGTGATTTGTCATGTATTTCTGTGTGCATTAGAGGAGCTTTAGAATTCCTATCTTTTTAGTCACTAGCACTCACGTGTGAGAGATGTAATTGTGTTAGTTTTAAGATTTCTTATCAGAACTCTGTGTCTGGATTTGTCTCACAGTCTTCCATCTTGGAAGTCTTTGGGTATTCTGAATAATCAAAAGGCCAAAGATCTCGAAGCATATTTCGCATATCACTTCACGATATTCGCCTCGTCGAACTTTACAGAATATTGTAACATTTCGAGAGTATTCAGTCGATTTGTGTACTACTAGTCCAGTAGTTTTACAACGTATACAGAGTCTGAAATATTATTTATGTATTCACCAGAACTATTAATGATTTTGGATGTTTGATCATATATATATATACATATATATATATATATATATATAGATGTATAAGAACGAAGTAGTGTATAACATGAAATGACTCATTTGCATATAATTTGGAATATTTCTTTAATGAATTTCCTAAGGTGTACCCTTCAGGTTTTGAATCAGTTATGTAAACTCTGCTTAACTGTATTCATTTTGAATACTCCAGTCTTATCGACAAACTGAGGTGTCTTATTCTCTCACTCATAGATTTGACAGAAATGAGAAACCAAACATATTGAAAAGTTTCTGTCGAGTGTTGATTAGTATTCCATTGGTTTGATATGACGTCAGTGTGAGCGAAATTTACCGTGTTTTGTCAGTGTTAATTACTTCAGAATGGATTACAAAGACTTCATGCAAACACTTTGTGACACACGATATTCACAATGATGTCACATACGGAAACAATGGGTAAAGGCTTTAGGAAAAATGGCTTTGAGGGGTTGGCAATAGGAGCTTCAGTAAACCAGCTTTCAGAGTCAAGTATTGCTGACTGCGGCTGGAAAAGACAAAAAGGTATTTTTAGGGACCAGCTTTGTTAACTTTGCAAGATGGTTCCCAAAAAAGGCCTGCATTGATAACTTTAGCCAAATGATTATTCACAGAGTTTATCAAAATGGCTTTCAGAGTCCTGCATTTTTAACTTTGGAAAATGGATGCCGGAGGCCAGCATTGTTAACTCTATGCAATGGTTTCCGGAGGCCATCAGTGTTAACTTTGTAAATTGGTTTCCAGAGGTCATCAATGTTAACTTTGCGAAAAAAAAAAGGCTTCCAGAATCCAGCCTCTTTAACTTTGCATAGTGCCCTCCAGAGGTCGGCAGCGTTAACTCCATCAAAGTAGTTCCAAGGGGACGTATTGTTCCTCACTTTTCACAGAGCTTCTCATTTTCTCGTGTGATTGCATTCACGAATTATCAACACCACTCTACTTCGTTTTCCTACGAGATTACCATCACCTTCTCTGTGACCAACGTGATCAATTTCTGTTTGGTGTTCTTTTCCTTTGCATCGAAACGTCACTCGGGTATATCTTGTATGTATTCATCGTTTTCGTCAGTCCATCTAAGCATAGTGTGGATATACATCAACGTCCTCCCTCGTATTTCACCTCATCATTTTACGTATTTTCCTCACAAGAGTTGGTCGGGGTCAGTTCATCCTACCAGACCTCCGACTAATCTTCTTTTCTCCTGTCGTTTTCTGCATCCGTAACTTTTCCTCAATTTTCTCTCCTGGTCATGTCTTCTCCATTATTGAATCATTCCTCCCAGTTTGCTCATTCATCGTACCTGTCTCATCTCCATCATTCACCCTTGGAGTCTTCTTACTCACGCATTCAACCTGCCCTTTATTATTCAAGCGTTTGGATTCTCTTGCTGTTAAGATTTTCTGCATACGAAATTTGAGAATCGAACTCACTCACTCACTCTCTCAGAATTACATCAAGTTCTGCTTCAGAGTCACTGAGATCATCCGTTATCCAATGCATTTTTGGATATAGATCTTTATTTGCACGATTAGAATGTCTTGATTGTATTTACTCGAAGGCAGGCGTTGCTAAAGTTTTAAATAAAACACGTGCTCTAGACATCTGGAAACCACTGACGGCTGTAGATCTTTCGTATACACCTCTTCGTGATGACAGACGATATCTTGTGCTTACATACACTCCGTCTCAATCAGCTTCTGGATAAATGCCTTCGTTAACATCGGTTGATGTCCATAAGAACATCAAGTCGTGATGTTTGGTGGTCGGAGGAATATCCCCGAATGGGAAGGTATATATATATATCCCAGACGCCTTTCGACGACAATAATAAACTCTCTGTTGAATTGGAGGCCCGTTAAGATACATGTAACCCACAGGAACTCGACTACGGCAGAGCCCTAGACTTTGGTATGCGTGCTGGGAGTTTGTGTTGTTCTAGGGACAGTGCGGAGCCCTGGTCAGGGCTGGGTCTTGTTCGGCCAAGGCTGTGTGTCCCGCCTGGTCGGGGCTGTGTGTGTGATAAGGCCAAGACCCTCTGCTGCCTTAGAAGTAGCTGTGTGCTATCTAGTAGAGGCATATATATATATATATATATATATATATATATATATATATATATATTTATACCACAAAATACCCTCCAACAGCCAGAATTTG
>JAYMFT010193768.1:0-11809 GCA_038088735.1 Panulirus argus
AGCTGAACAGGGTGTGCTGAAATGGTTTGGACATGTAATGATGAGTGAGGACAGACTGACTACGAAAATATACGTTTTGGAAGTGGAAGCAATAAGGAAAAGGGGAAAGTTGCGGTGAACATGATAGGATGGGGTGAAAGATGCCTTGAGTGCTTGGGGCCTGAGCATGCAGGAGGGTGTGAGGCATATACATAGAACGGATGGAAGCGGGGTGATGTATTGTACATGGATTGTATTTCTGAGTGTTGTCATGGTGTTCCTGGGTGTTGTATGAATGCTATCTTAGTGTTTCTGAGTGTTTTGTTGGCGTTCGTAAGTGTAGTGTGGATGCTATCTCGTCGTTACTCTCTTGTAACTCCTTCATTCTAACTTAGGAGACAAAAGACTCCAGTCCTTCATTTGACCCTGAAGGAGGATTCCCATCCTTCATTTGACTGTTGAAGGAGGACTCCCGTCCTTCAATACGGCTTTCAGGAGTATCATAGGAGTCCAGGACGACTCTGAATGCCCCTTGCTGTCGCCTCGAGTCCGGACCCCACGCTATTTACATAATGAGGTCTCGTGTGCTGAACCCAATGGGTGGATGTGACCCGTTCTGATGTCCAACTGTCCTGACTTTACATGGTGCAAATACCCGACATTAAATGTTAGATGTTACAAAGAAATTAACTCGTAACTCTGCATGTTGTTCCTTTTATCTCAATATATAAACTGTGGATGCCAACAGGCACGAAAACAGACAGCAACAAACAAGGGAATTAACACAATGAAACAGGAATATATATATAAAAACACGGGTACCAACATAACATAGACACACATATAATTCAACGCGAATAAAAGCAAAAGGAGAAAAACTTGAACATCCACACAGCAAGTGGAAAAGACAAACGCAGCCACACACACTTACGCAAAAGGGGTAACAAAAGAGGACCAATGAACACACACACACACACACACAGTGAGAAAAGCAATCGGAATTTAAAATGTCGGACCAGCTGATGCATCGATTGCATTCATGTTTGTTATAAGTTGGAGTTCTGTACATCCGTTTGGTCATGACAACACGGCGAACTGTGCCAAAGTAGATGCACTGGCCTTTCACCTGACCCAAGGTCAGTCAAAGGCCAACGCCATCATACCAAAGGGGTCGTGCTCAAGGTTCGAACCACTGTGCTCAAGATGTTATAAGAATAGGTGTTAGGTATATTAGACCGTAATGGTGCCCAAATCGGGTAGCTTGGGCTATGAAGAGAAGAATAGGAACCGCAATCAACCTCCTTGAAAACTAGAAGGGAAGAAGAAATCTCATTATGACTTACAAGATTCTGATACAGAGTGAAGGAGTTGGATAAGAATAGATTTTCCAAAGCTCTCGGGGAAAGGATTCGAGGTATTGAATGAAAATGGAAATATGATGAGAAGGAATGCAAGGAAATTATCGTTTTTGTAATAGAATCACTTGTGACTATTGGAAGGGATCAACAGGCAAGATAATATATGTAATCTCGCTGGAAAATTAAATATTTTAAGCTTCTGAGTTTATTTTCCAGTGAGTTTACTTACATAAGTGCTTCACGTATTTGTGATTGACAAGGGAAGGTAATGTATGGGATTTTGAATGCTTCCTTGACAAGACTGGACAATTATGGTCAATAGGGACCTCAGTGGCGTCACGGTTAGCGTTTCCAACCGTGACTTATTCACGGGCCGCCCAGGATCGAATCTAAGGTGCGGCAATCGGTCCACAGTCAATCCAGCTGTTCATCCATCAGCTGCTAACATAAAAAAAAAAAGTGTTTAAGGGGCGGCACAGTATGAGTGTGGCTCACTTCCCGTAGGGACAAATCTTTAATTACGAACACAATTACACACACACACACACACACACACACACACACGGGAAACCCCTAACCCCCCTCCTCGATGGAAAGAACATTGCCTAAGCGGAAGAGAACAGAGGACGTATATTAAAGGAACCCTCCAGAAATGGCTTGTGGTCAACGGTGGCACGCCGCAGGGCTCAGTCCTGGGACCATTTTTTTCTTCTTAGTGTATGTAATTAACTTGCCAGAGGGACTGGACTAAATGTGTTTGCGGATGATGCCGAAGCCACAAGGGAAGTCGAACGTGAGGAGGATCGCGTCGATCCTGCAAGGGGACCTAAACAAACTCCAACGTTTGGTCTGATACATGGCTGAAATTCCACCCGAATAAATGGAAAGTAATGAGGATAAGACACAGTGGATGTTATTCCAGCAGGATATACGCAACTACAAGAATCTGGGGGAGTCGACATTCTACGTCTACAGTTAAAGTCCCACATTAGGAGTAAAAGAAGAAACGAACTGCCCGAGAGCAAATATTAGAATCGCATTAAAAAAATACGAGTGAGTAAATATAAATTTATTCACATCCTGGGTCAAAAGAAAATTGAAATAAGCTTGCTTCTCGAAAGTTTGGTCACGGCACTTTAAAAAGACGCACAAAGAGCGTAAGGCAACAAAGATAAGTTACACAACAGCATTAAGAAAGCCGAGTTACACTGACAGATGCGAGGCTATAAATTGTCCCGAGGAAAACAAAAGAGTGAGGGGTGACTTTTAAAACCACAACCTTTAAATTTTCAAGCCATTTCCATGACGCCAATGATAGAACAGCCAGAGGCCATAACATGAAAATAAGCAAAGGTAACCTGTTCAAAAAAATATAAAGAAGTCCTTTGATAATAGAGTATCTATGAGTATCTACTACTAGCATTAGAAAGTTATCCAATTCTGGAAACTAAGTATGTAATCATGCACACATACACACTCACATATTGACATACATCCACTGATATACATATACAAACACATATACACACACTTCCTCTGTGCTTCAATGGTTAGCGTTACTGACCATGAATCAGCGCGGGCCAGCCCAGGGTCGCACCCGTATGGATTCGAATCCTGGGTATGGCAGTCAGACTCCACCCAACCCAGGCGCTCATCCTTCCCTCGGGAGTGGCCGATAAGGGAGCCTGGCTTCGGTTGGTGTGTGTGTGTGTGTGTGTGTGTGTGTGTGTGTGTGTGTGCGTGCGTTAATGCCTACACAGCAGTAAAGACATGACACCCACACTCGGTGTTCGGCTGTGGCAGGGTGGCAAAAGGACTTATGACAGCTGGGGGTCTAAGAAGGTTGACAATAGCAATGAAAGGACGTGTGCAAAAGTCTATCCCTCATCACTCGGGGGTCACCAGTTTAGTTAAGTGAGGTCACACGCCGTCACTTGCCACCCAGTCAAGGCGCCGTCAGTAAGGTGGTGACTCTGTGGAGTGACAATGGGTCGTTACAACACTTATAGAGTCATCACGCGTGTACACAGGGCAACAAGTCCGCTGGAAAAAGCAGTGTGACCCAACAGTGTCAACAGCACCAAGGAAGCAAGACGATATTTTACTGTTGGTTTCAAGAGCTCTTCGTCTCTCTCTATCTTATTTATTGTCTTTCCCATTCTTCTTCCCATTGTAGGCGATCCTTATTTTCAAACTCTTCACTCCCACAGTGCAAGGCCCCTCTCTCTCTCTCTCTCTCTCTCTCTCTCTACCTCAGGGTAAGTAGCCCAGGGTTGAGGGAGGAGTCCATGAGGGATCCTGGGGGTGTAGTGACAGTCTAAAGAGCCTGCCGGACGCACAATACATCCCCATCACTAAGCTAAAATGTTCTAAATAAAGTCTAAAGTCTGCTTTGAGTCTTCATGGTCTCCTGCTGCCTCTAAATTCACACAATCTGTTGTAATTTCATTCACAGTGACCGATACTATATATGAATACATCACTATTTTACTCTCATGTTTCCGTACGATTCTTTTTCCAGTTCGTTTTTTTTAAAGTTATTTCGTCTGAGAAAATGAATGTAAATTCTAATATTAAGTCTGCTGATAATGTAATGCTTCCTATTTCACAAAAATACTCATTTAGTCCGAAATTTCTTGTTCAAAAGCAAGTCATGTCAATAAATCCCTATGGCACCTATAGAGCCGACATAAAAATAGCCCAAATCTCATTTATTTGTTTGTTTGGGTGTTGGCTCAACAAAAAATACCCCCCCCCCCAACTGAATCGTGTTTTTCTTCTCGCCAACAAGTTACTGTTCTGTTATGGAATCCAAACAACATGCATAAAATGTCCGGCGGCCGTGCATGTGTTTGCATGGTATTATTTCACCGTTTAAAAATAGCCTAGTGAGCCAACCAACCCCCTTTCCCTTCCCTCCCCTCTTATTTAATCATCCTCTCATTCCTTAAATTTCCTACATTAGACTGTGGTCAGGTGAAAAAAAAAACTTGTTTTTCGTCTTTAAATTACACGATCACACTATTTAGATTAGACTGTTCTGTCCAGATACAAGTGGATGAGGCTCGGGTCGGCGTCGGCGAAATTGCCTCATAAACCGGGCGGAGTATTTTCCCCACTCCAGCTCCGTCAAATTACTTGTAATGTTTGTCCTGTACACATTCGGCCTTATTTATACACGTGTGTGTGTTTGTGTGTGTGTGTGTGTGTGAGAGAGAGAGAGAGAGAGAGAGAGAGAGAGAGAGAGAGAGAGAGAGAGAGGCTCAGGCAGCCCAGCACAAACTATGCCAAAGGTCTATTTATTCTGAGATCTCAGGACCAAATAACATTACGCTGAAACTATTCTGAATAGGATTTCATCTTTAGTCACGAATCCATAATATTTTGGGGATGCATTAGATAAAAGACGATATGCGTACAAGCGTTACATTAGAGTTGGGAAGAGAAATGTAAGGTGACTAGAGAGAAGAAATAGAGAATCACCAGCAGAACATATAGAAATGTTCAAGAAATTGTCTTTAAATTAACATAACTTGCTCAGTTAAGACTAAGCACATGTGGACATTATTTCCGACAAAACGAAGAGCCTCGGTCTCTCCTGGATACAACTCGTGTAAATGCATTCTTTTGACGCGCGTCCTTCGGGCGAGTTTTGCCACCCCTGGCCGCCACATTGACCAACGTCCCTTGTTTAATCACGTGGGGCGGGCGGCTGGGCGTGAGGGAGAGAGACCTGCCCCCCCCCCCCACACACACACACACACACACGCTGGGCCCACAACACTTTGTATGTTAATGCTGTCTTCCTGTTGGCAGGGTTAGGTTGACGGGTATATTCTCATCAGTGGCTCTATCTACGCCTCTGCAAAGCCGTGTATGTATAAATCTTTAGTATGTTCAGTTCGTTCGTTCTGCTTTAAGGCAAATTGTAAAATGTTTAGTGATTGTGTTGCATGATATCGTATGTGGATGTATATCTGTGAGGGTTGCGCACGGATAAGTGAGAGATCGCCAGGAAGAAAGAAATTTGTTGACGCGAGTTGAGTGTCTGAAAGAGGTCAGATTAGCCATTAAGCTTTCAAAGGGAAGAACCACAATGACCACAAGCGTTGGTGAAGTATGTTATCAGGTCATTTAAGGGTCTTGGGAGGGACTGGCAATACTGCTAATGCCTGGGACTTCCTTCTCCTTGGCAGCAGAGACAGACAGGATTCAATGAATTCCACACACCCTTGCGTGTAAGAAGGGACTTAAGATTATTTGGACTAAACCAATGAGCTTTTTTGTCACCCTGATTATCTATGTTTGTTGGATCAACTTGTCTCTTTGTGAATAAAATTATTTTCCATATTGTTTACCGCACTGTGAGTGAGTCAGTTCGCACATAGTCATTAGCTCTGTCTTAAGGTATCATCCACCCCCACCTGCCCCGTCCACCTCATCCACCACCGTCTCCACCAACATTTGCCTTCATTTCGCTTTAAAACCTCTTCATCCGACTTTGGTCTACTTTCTAAATCTTGTTGGTGTTATGAACGTCCGGGACTAAAGACTATGGATTTACAGGCTGTTTTATTACGAGTGATAAAGTACTGCTTATATAAAAAAAAAGGGTAAATAGTATTTTCTTGAAGACTTAAGCAGAAAAAAAAAGATAAGCAGCAGATGTGGGGCTGGCGCGCGGAGGTAGTCTGTTGTGGCCATGTCCGGAGACCTGAGTGCTTTGAGGACACAGCCGGCAACACACAACACCCTCTCGGGTCTTCCACGGCCTCTTGTTTTCCTCTCAGGTCATGTCGACATCTTCGCTTCTCCTGGGCTGGCTACGTACTCGGCCAAAAAAAAAAAAAAAAAAAGACTCCTCTAACCTTCAGAATATTTTCTAAGGAAATAAAACACTAGCTAAAAACAGAGAGAGATTTTAGCCATTGGTCTCTTGTCTCTCGCTCACTAGGAAAGTCACAACAACTGACCTTACTAAACCACCTTAGTAAGGACTGAAGACCAGAAGTAAGCAACAACTGCCTGAGGTCTTCTCATTCACCACAGGCGAAGACCAACCACACCCCCAGTAGACAGACCCTCCTTCCCCCACCCTCCCCTCTCTTCACGACCACTCGCTGGCCAGAGACGGCCGCCTCTCTACCCCACAGCTTCCATACATGGGTCACCAAGGGGCACCAGGCACCCGAAGGCACCAGCCATGGCTCCCCAAGGACCCAACTAACCTCTGAACAAGTCAGTCATCCACCTCAAGACGACCCTATCATCCATGTCAAGATGGCCCCTATCATCCAGTCGATCATCCAACCGAAGATACGTACCTTGTCGTCCACCTCATGACGGCTCCATCATCCAGTCAATCATCCACCTTGAGACGACCCTATCATCCAGTCAATCATTCACCTCAAGACGACCCCATCACTCAGTCAATCATCCACCTCAAGACGACCCACCATCCAGTCAATCATCCACCTCAAGACGACCCCATCATCCAGTCAATCATCCACCTCAAGACGACCCTACCATCCAGTCAATGATCCACCTCAAGACGATCCCATCACCCAGTCAATCATCCACCTCAAGACGACCCCATCATCCAGTCAATCATCCACCTCAAGACGACCCCATCATCCAGTCAATCATTCAACTCCTTAACGGAATCCATGCAATTCGAATTTTACGAGGGCCACAAAATTCTCTGTCGCTCCCTTTCTCCGCTCCGTCCTCTCCCAGTCTTACCAATTCCACGACACAACCTCCAGACCCCTCTCAGTGTTACCAAGACCACGATACGGCCCCGCCACAGGCCCTCCCAGTGTTACCAAGTCCGCCACACACCTCCCAGACCCTCCTAGTGTTACCAAGTCCACCAAACAACCACCATACCTTCCCAGTGTTACTAAGACCACACTACATGGTCCGCCCCCCAGACCTTCCTATTGTTACCATGCAAAGTAATGGACTTTGGCGCCAAAAATATAAAACATGAATACATGAAGTTGACGAATAATATAAAAAAAGATCCTTGGACTGATTATGAGTAACTATCTGATCAAATATGGTCAACAGTGCCCAGCAACATACGATAAAGTCAATAAGTTACGCTCTAAAGCTAAAGACGTAAACTACAGAACAAAGAATATGATTTTCAGCCTAAATAAGGTCCTGGTCAGACCTGGTCTGGAATACGCTGTTCACCCCTGGTCACCAAACTCGATGGTGAAGAATGAAGAGGAACTCGAGTGAATTCAGAGAAGACCATCCAAACCATAAACCCCCATCGCTTGGAAACAACACTAATGAGGAGAGACTTAAAAAAAAAAGACTTTTGTATCATTACCCACAAAAGAGGCCAGACTCCGTCGTGATCTAACATGAGTGTCCAGATAAAACAATTCAGAATTCAGACAAATATTGAGGTTTTTCAAAGATGTGATATTCGCATCGTATTTACTGGGTATTTATCTGTAAGTGAAAGCATTTTGAGACTTTTCCTGTGATTATTTCAAGTATAGAAGAGTTTCGATGTGGTATATTTCAATTTTCAAACAAAAAGTTTTTTGGGGTAAAAAATACCCTGAAATATTACTTGCAATTTCTGATATTTTTCTCTGGAAAATAGATGCCCTTGGAAACCTCATTATTCTGACTATTATACATACTGAATATGAATATGGGGTTGAAGTATTGTTTAAGATTATTTAAGGCTTGTTATTAAGTATTAAAACGATAAGATTTTTCAAAGATTTTATATTTCAGTTATAATTTATTCGGCATCTATCGGAAAGTGAAAGTATTTTGATACTTCTTCTGTGATTATTTAGAGTAGAGAAGAGTTTCAATATGCTATATTTCGATTTTCAAAAAAAAAAATCTTGAGAGGTACAAAATAACCTGAACTATTGCATGCAATTTTTGGCATTTTTCTCTGGAAAATAGATTTCCTTGGAAACTTCAGTATAATGACTATTTAACACACTGAATACGAATATGGGGTTAAAACATTGTTTAAGATTCATTAAGGATTGTAATCAAGTATTAAGATATTAAGATTTTTCAAAGATTTTGTGATAATTCGCATCGTAATTATTGGGTATCTATCTGTAAGTAAAATCATTTTGAGACTTTTCCTGTGATTTTTTCTAGTATAGGAGAGTTTCACTGTAGTATATTTCAATTTTCAAACAAAATGTTTTTTGTGGTAAAAAAATACCCTGAACTATTACCTGCAATTTTTGGTATTTTTCTCTGGAAAATAGATTTCCTTGGAAACCTCAGTATAAGGACTATGTTACACACTGGTTACGAATATGGGATTGAGGTATTGTTCAAGATTACTGATGGTTTGTAATTAAGTATTAGAATGATAAGATTTTTCAAAGAATTTATATTTCAATAATCATTTATTGGGTATCTATCGGTAAGTGAAACAATTCTGAGACTTTTTCTGTGATTATCTAGAGTACAGAAGAGTTTCATTACGCTGTATTGCACTTTTCAAAATTAAATCTTAGGGGGTAAAAAATACCCTGAACTATTACCTGCAAGTTTTGGTATTTTTCTCTGGAAAAAGTTTCCTTGGAAACCGCAATATAAGGACTATTTTACGTACCTAAAGCGAATATGAGGTGGATATATTGTTTAAGATTCATTAAGGATTGTAATTAAGTAACAGACTGATAAGATTTTTCAAAGACTTTGTGATCATTCGCTTCGTATTTACTAGGTATCTATCGGTGAGGGAAATCACTTTAGCACTTTTTCTGTGATTATTTCAGGTATAGAAGAGTTTCATTAGGTTATATTTCAATTTTCAAACAAAAAGTTTTTTTGGGTAAAAAATACCCTGAACTATTACCTGCAATTTTTGGTATTTTTCTCAGAAAAATAGATTTCCTTGGAAACTTCAGTATAATAAATATTTAACATACTGAATACGAATATGGGGTTGAAGTATTGTTTAAGATTCATTAAGATTTGTAATTAAGTATTAGAATATTAAGATTTTTCAAAGATTTTGTGATAACTTGTATTTATCAGGTATTTATCTGTAAGTGAAAGCATTTTTACACTTTTTCTGTGATTATTTCAAGTATAGAAGAGCTTCTTTGTGAAATATTTCAATTTTCAAACAAAGAATTTCTTAGGGTAAAAAAATACACTGAAATTTTACCTGCAATTTTTGGTATTTTTCTCTTCTGTACTCAACGCTGCATTCTTCCACGTCCTTCAATTCTGCTCCCTATTCTCTCACTCGATCTGCATCTCGCCTTGACACAGCTTCCACAATAAACTCAGACTTGGACAGGATATGTCAGTAGGGTACACAAAATCTAGTTTAGTTTAATGCCTCCAATTTCTACCGATTTCCCTATCGAAAACTCCTCACAACTCTCGCATCTCCTTTGACGGTTCTATAATTCCACCTTTTGACTTAATGAACATACTTGCTATTAATGTAATATCCACTCTTTCTTGGAAACCCCACATTATGGGAGTAGCTAAATCTGCCTCTAAGAAACTGTGTGTCCTGCTTAGATGTAACTTTTTCTCTTCCGAACAGTTGCTCCGTTTATACAAGGGTTTGATTTGTCCTTGTATGGAGTACTGCTCTTATATTTAGGATGGCTCTAGCTCTGTTTTCTTACTTGAGAGAGTTGAATCGAAAGCGATCCGACTTATAAACTGTCCCAGGCTAACTTTCAAACCTGACCCCCCCCTGCCCTTAGCCGCAATGTTGGTTCACTTTCCTTTTTCTATGGGTATTACTTTGGCTTTTGCTCCCGAGAGCTGGCTGCTTGTGCGTCCCTACTAATAGCTAGACCACGCAATACTCGGCAAGCTGCTGCGTCACATGATTATTGTGTGGCCATTGGCAATTCAAGGGTGTGCTATTTTGATAACTGCTTCTTTCCCAACACGTCGAAGCTTTGGAAGTCTCTACCTTCACATGTCTTTCCTAATAGCTATAACCTGACTCATTTCAAAAGACAGATCTTTCTCTTTCTCAAATATTAGTGAATACTTTCCTTGTCTTTTTCTCCCATTTTATTTTTCAATTAGGGCGCGGCCTTGGTGTGGACTTTAGTCCGTAACTGGAGCCTTCAGCATAAGAAAAAAAGTAACACTTCACAACTAATTACCCTCAGACCTTTTAACCAAGCTCACTTATGAAGGTTACTAAAGCTCCACAGCCACTAAAACTCAAATAGATTTTCCGAGGTCTGTTGTAATAGGCGACTAACACTATTGTCGCTAACATTAATGATCCAAGGCCCATGAGCCAAGACAACTGATATTCTATGGCCAACGACTCTCGGACTTATGACTTGATCCACCACGACATTCTATGGCTGCTCACAGCTATGATCCTTTATCCGCTACCGAAGATGACTGACACTCTGTGGCCGCCAGCACTAGAACTCCTCATCTTAGGAAAACCGTCGGAGGTGACTTACACTCCACATTCACTAAGCCTGAGTTCGTGGTAATTGTTACTGGAGACTGACAATGTGCGGTCACTAACACTCGCGTTCATCACCTTAGTCACACTATCAATTGCTACTAACGCTGCAACTTACCATCCCAAGCTAGTGCGTGTTCGACGAGCTCTCCAAACTCACTTAAAGGGTCTTCACTCCTCGCGTGCTTTCAGAGGCGACTCACACTCTACACTCGCACTCGTGCTGAGCATCCTGCGTCCAGTAGGTAAGTTGTCCAGCGGTTCATTTCCGTTCCGAAATTGGCCTGGCTACCTCACACTCAATATCAATGGCGGGTAACGCTCCATGTTTACAACAAAGGCGTTAAACGCTCCCCGCCCACCACCACAGATGAACACTATCCAGTCTGGACCAGACTCCCGCTGGGGCCTTGGAAATCTTCTCTGGTATTAACAGTTTCAAATTCGAAGTTAACTTGAGACACTTAGAAACAGAACAGGTCATTAATTTCTTGATACTTAGATAAGTAGTGAGAATGACAGTCTCACACCATTGTACGGAAGACTAACATAAAATGGTCTCACAATAAAATATGAGTCTCTCGCACAATCTTAATATAAAACAAACTTATATCTACTTTGATATACAGAACACTTAGAATATCCAAGGATTATTCATCACAGGATAAAGGTATTATCTACGTATGTTCCAGATATTCCAGAGATAAGTGGATTCCCACCACATTATATTCATGATGTCAGCTTTATGAGGCAGAGAGAAAAGCACTAAACTGTACCAAAAGACATTACCATTGTTAAGGTTGCCGTACCTTGACTCAACCTTACAGTCTTATAACAGGAAAAGTATTCACCTTATCATGTCTAATTACAACGCACTTGAAATAGACCAATTTTTTGTCATTATCAGTGCGTGAACAGTCCTCCCTGACTGTACACACACACACACACACACACACACACACACACACACACACACACACACACACACACACACACACACACACAC
>JAYMFT010193779.1:0-11808 GCA_038088735.1 Panulirus argus
TAACAATGTATGCGTCTCACGCAGGCTTCTTTATCTTATAGTCCCCGATCATGGTAAATGCATGCCTGCAAATCTTGCCCTCTGGGACGCCCGTGCCCCGCCCATGACGGATGAGGTCGGAGGGATGGGATCCCTCCAGCCTTTCCTACCCTGGGTCCCACAAAAAGAAAAGCATCAAGTAACGACACAGGGAAGACTGACCCTGACTCGTAGGGAGTAAAGCAGAGTCTGTACACCTCTTGCTGTTCACATGCTAATGTTTCATGACTGAAAGTGATTGTGATGTTTTCTCTTTTCCTCAAACATTTATTCAAGATGTCTTACCGTCTTCAAAATATCTATTTAGCTTTGCAGTTATTTCGTATATAGTACTGTTTCTTAAACGGCAATCTTTGTGAAGAAAGTTACAGTAACGTGATTTTGATAAAGTTAGCATTCATCCCCTGAGGCATACCAGCAGCAGATCTGACACACCCCAATGTGGCAACTGGACAGTGGTGATGGTATCTGGAGTCCGCCTGGCCACGCTGATGATGGCAGTAGTTCTGGCCAGGCTGGTGTTGGCAGGGGTCTGGCCACGCTAGCATTGGCAGTAGGTCTGGCCACGCTGGTGCTGGCAGTACGTTTGGTTACGCTGATGTTGGGAGTGGGTTTGGCCACGCTGGTGTTGGCAGTGGGTCTGACAACGCTGGTGTTAGCAGTAAGCTTGACCACTTTGTTGTTGGCAGTATTTCTGACCATGCTGGTGCTGGCAAAGGTTTAGCCACTCTGGTGTTGGCAGTAGGTCTGGTCACGCTGGTGTTAGCGGAAAGTCCGACCACGATTGTGTTGGCAGTGGGTTTGGACACACTGGTATTTGTAGTAGGTCTGGCCACTCTTGTGATGGCAGAAGTTCTGGCCGTGCAGGTGTTGGCAGTGGGTCTCACTAGGATGTGTTGGCAGTAGGTCTTGCCACTCTGGTGCTGACATTAGGTCTGACCACGCTGGGGCTGACATTAGGTCTGGCCACGCTGGTGCTGACAATAGGTCTGGCCGCGCTGGTGCAGATATTAGGTCTGGCCACCTTGGTGTTGGCATAGGGTCTGGCCATGCTGGTGCTGACATTAGGTCTAGCCACACTGGTGCTGACATTCGGTCTGGCCACGCTGGTGCTGACATTAGGTCTGGCCACGCTGGTGCTGACATTAGGTCTGGCCACGCTGGTGCTGACATTAGGTTTGGCCACGCTGGTGCTGACATTAGGTCTGGCCACGCTGGTGCTGACATTAGGTCTAGCCACGCTGGTGCTGACATTAGGTCCGGCCACGCTGGTGCTGACATTAGGTCTGGCCACGTTGGTGCTGACATTAGGTCTGTCCACTTTGGTGCTGGCATTGGGTCTGGCTACGCTGGTGCTGACATTAGGTCTGGCCACGCTGGTGCTGACATTTGGTCTGGCCAACCTGATGTTGGCATTAGGTCTGATATCGCTGTGTTGGCATTACGTCTAGCCACGCAGGTGTGACAGTAAGTATGGCCAATCTAGTGCTGACAGTATGTCATATCATTATTGCGTTGCCAGTAAGTCTGGCTACTTGGTGCTGCAGTAGGTCGAGCAACACTGATGCTGGAAGAAGGTCCGACCATTCAGGTATTGTTATGAGAGTTGATCACGCTGGTGTTAGCAGTAGGACAGGCCATGCTGGTGCTGCCAATAGGTCTGGCCACTCTAGTATTGGCAGTAGATGTTGCTACACTGGTGCTGGCAGTAAGTCTGGCCATGGTGGTGTTGGCAGTCGTTCTGGCTCTTCTGGCGCAGAAAGTAGGACTGGCCAGGTTAGCACTAGCAGTCGGTCTGGCCAAGCTGGTGTTGCCTGTAAGTGTAACCACTTTGGTGCTGGCAGTAGGTGCGGCAAGACTAGTATTGGCAGTAGGTGGGGCCGTACTGGAGTTGGCAGTAGGACTGATTACTTTACGGCTGCCATTCTGTCTGGTCACTACGGTCGGCACGGTGGCCTTGGAAGCAGGTTTTTCCACGATAGTGCTTGCAGTAGTTCTGGCCACTCTAGTGTTGGCAGTAGTCTGGGAGCGCTTGTATTAGTAGTAAAATTGGTCACGCTGGTGTTGGCATTAGTTCTGGCCATACCGGAGCTGCTAATAGGACTGGCTACGCCGTAGTTGCTACAGGTCTGGCCAGTCTGGCTCTAGCCTTGCTAGTGTTGGTAGGAGGTGTGGCAGTGTTGGTGCTGGCAGTAAGTCTGGCTATTCTGGTGCTAAAGTAAGTCTGCCAATGGCAATGTTGGCAGTAAGTCTGGACTTGCTGGTGCTGGCAGTAACTATGGCCACGCTTCTGTTGACAATAGGTTTTTCGTAGCCGGTGTTGGCACCGGGATTCGTCATGCTAGTGCTGGAAGTAGTTTTGGCCACTTTGGCGCTGGCAGTTGGACTGGGCAGGGTTATGTTGGCAGTAGGTCAACCACTCTGGTGCTATCAGTAGGTCTGGCCTCACTGGTGTTGACAGTAGGACTGGTCATGTGATGCTGGCAATAGGTCTGACCAGTCTGTTTTAGCAGGAGGTCTGGCCAAATTAGTGCTGGCAGTACGACTGGCCACACTGGTGATGCAATAGGTCTGACCGCTTTGTTGTTAGCAGTAGGTTGGCTACGCTGGTGTTGGCAGTAGGTCTGGCCACGCCTGTGTTGGCAATAGGTCTGACCACTCTGTTTTTAGAGGAAGGTTGGCTACGCTAGTGTTGGCAGTAGGTCTGAGCACGTAGGTGCTGGCAGTAGGTCGGGCCACGTTGGTGCTGGCAGCAGATCTGGCCAAGCTGGTGTTGGCAATACGTAGGTCTTGTCATTCTAGTGTTGGAAGTAGATCTGGCCACGGTGATAGCAGTAGTTTGGGCCGCTCTAGTGCTAACGGTAGGTCTGATCACTCTGGTGCTGGCAGTAGGTCTGGCCATGCTAGTACTGGCAGTAGGTCTGGTCACGGTGATATTGTCAGCAGTCTAGGCCACTCTGGTGCAAGCGGTAGGTCTAGCCACGTTAGGGTGGGCAGGTCGTAATGTGATATGTGCAGTAATGGTTGGGTGCGTCATTAATTGTGTAGTGACGGGTGAATGAATCGTGATCTGTATTTTGACAGGTCGTGATGTACGCAGTGAAGGGTGGGTGGGTTCTGCTGTGCCTAGGCCTGAGTGGGTGGGTCGTGACCTGTGTGGTAACTGATGGGCTGGTTGTGACGTGTATAGTGACGCGTGGTTGGGTTGGTCGTGATGTGTGCGGTGACGGGTGGTCGGGTCATCACGAAGTTTGGGAAAGATGGGCGGGTTGTGATGTGGGTAGTGATGGGTGGGTGGGTTGTGATGTGGGTAGCGATGGATGGGTGGGTTGTAAAGTTGGTATTGACGGGTGGGTGGGTTGTGATGTGGGTAGTGATGGATGGGTGGGTTGTGATGTGGGTAGTGACGGGTGGGTGGGTGGGTTGTGATGTAGGTAGTTACGGATAGGTAGTTTGTGATGTGAGTAGTGACAGGTGGGTGGGTTGTGATGTGGGTAGTGATGGTGGGTGAGTTGTGATGTGGTTAGTAACGGGTGGGTAGGTTATGATGTGGGTAGTAAAGAATAGGTGGGTTGTGATGTGGGTAGTGACGAGTAGGTAGTTTTAGATGTAAATAGTGATGGGTGGGTGGGTTGTGATGTGGGTTTTGACCGTTGGGTGGGTTGTGACAGGTAGGTGGGTTGTAATGTGGGTTGTAGTGGGTGGGTGGGTTGTGATGTGGGTAGTGACTGGTGGGTTGGTTGTGAGCTGTGTAGTGATGAGTGGGAGGGTTGTGATCTGTGGAGTAACGGATGGGTAGGTTGTGATCTGTGTAGTGATGAGTGGGAGGGCTGTAATCTTTGGAGTGACGGATGGGTAGGTTGTGATCTGTGTAGTGACGGGTAGGTGGGTTGTGATTTCTGTAGTGATGAGTGGGAGGGTTGTGGTATGTGTAGTGACGGATGGGTAGGTTGTGATCTCTGTAGTGATGAGTAGGGGGTTGTGATCCTTGGATTGACGGATGGGTAGGTTGTGATCTCTGTAGTGATGAGTGGGAGGGTTGTGATATGTGTAGAGACAGGTGGGTAGGTTGTGATATCTTTAGCGATGAGAGGGAGGGTTGTGATCTGTGGAGTGACGGATGGGTAGGTTGTGATCTCTGTAGTGATGAGTGTGAGGGTTGTGATCTGTGTAGGGACAGGTGGGTAGGTTGTGATCTCTGTAGTGATGAGTGGGAGGGTTGTGATCTCTGTAGTAACGGATGGGTAGTTTGTGATCTGTGTGTTGATGAGTGTGAGGGTTGTGATCTGTTGAGTGACGGATACATAGGTTGTGATTTGTGCAGCGATGAGTGGGAGGGTTGTGATCTATGGAGTGACGGTTTAGTAGGTTGGTCATGATAAAGGTAGTGACTAGTGGGCGGGTGTTGACGTGGTTAGTGACGGATGGGTGGGTTGTTATGTGTGTAGTGACAGGTTGGTGTGTTGTAATCCGTGCAATGACGGACTGTTGGGTGGGTCATGATGCGGGTAGGGACGTGTGGGTGGGTGGTGTATGTAGTGATTGACGGATGGATCGTGTTGTGTGTGTTAGTGATGGGTGGGTAGGTGGGTCATGATGTGGATATTACGATGTGGGTGAGTCGTAATGTGTGTAGTGACAGGTAAGTGGTTCAGGATATGTGTAGTGACTGGTAGAATGGTCATGATGCGTATAGGGTCGGATGGTTGGGTCATGATGAGGCTAGTGTCAGCTGGGTGGATCGTGAAATGTGTAGAAGTGGATGGGTTGATCTTGATGTGTGTAGTGACGGGTGTGGGGTTTGTGATGTGTGTTGTCATAGATGGAAGGGTTATGATGTGTGTTGTGATGGATGGGGGTTTGTGATGTGTGTTGTGACGGATGGGGTGTTGTGATGTGTCCAGTGACGGATGGGAAGGGGGCTGTGATGTGTGTTCAGACTTCAGACAGAGGGAAGGGAGGGGGGTGATGTATGTAGTGACGGGTGGATGGTCGTGGTCATGACAAATGGGTCGTAATCTGTGTAATGACTTGTATGTGGACCATGGTATGTGAAGGGTTACTGAGTCGTGATGATCATGATGACTTATACGTGGACCATGATGTGTGCAGGGTGAATAGGATATGATGATCATAATGACGTGCGTGTGAACCATAATATGTGTAGGGTGACAAGGTCATGATGATCATAATGACATGCGTGTGAATCATGATGTGTGTAGGGTCACATTGTTGTTATGATCATAACGACTTTATATGAACCATGATGTGTAGGGTGATTGGGTCATGATGATCATAATGACTTGCATATGGACCATTATGTCTGTAGGGTGACTGAGTCGTTATGATCATAATGACTTGTATATGGACTATGATGTGTGAAGGGTGACTGGGTCATGATGATCATAATGATGTCTCTGTGAACCATGATGTGTGTAGGGGTGACTGGGACATGATGATCATAATGACGTGCGTGTGAACCATGAAGTGTAAGAACATAAGAATGATGGAGTCTGCAAAAGGCCAGCAAATGACCTATACGTGGCAGCCCCAGAACCTATCCCTAGAAACTCAGTTCCATCTATCATCCTCAACCATTAATTTATCCAGCCTATACTTAAAGCTCCCCAGGGAGGCCGCTTCTACCACATGACTATTAATTAAGTCTATTCCATTCAACTACAATCCTATCAGTAAACCAGTTCCTACCAATCTCTTTCCTAAACCTAAACTTGTCCAGCTTAAATCCCTTATTTCGTGTCCTACCATGTTGAGTGAAAATAAGAACATTGTTAATGTCTCCCCGGTTATGCGTTTTATCCACTTGGAAACCTCAATTAAATCCCCCCGAACTCTTCTTTCCAAAGAATGTAGATTAAGTGTCTTAAGTCTCTCACCGAAAGGTAAGCTCCTCAACCCATGAATCATCTTTGTCATCCTTCCTTGCACTGCCTCTAGCAAAATGATATCCATCCTATAATGTGGTGACCAAAACTGCACTGCATTGTCAAGATGAGGCCTCACTAATGAAAGGTATAGCTTTAGGATGACCTCTACACTACTATTACTCACGGCTCTACCAATAATGACGTTTGTATGGACATGATGTGTATAGGGTGACTGGGTCGTGATGATCATAATGACGTACGTGTGAACCATGATGTGTGTAAGGTGATTGAGTCGTTATGATCATAATGACGTGTATGTGGACAATGGTGTCTGCAGGGTGATTGGGTCATGATTATAATGACGTATGTGATGACCATGATGGTGTAGGGTGACTAGGTCGTGATCATTATAATGACGCCTGTCAACCGTGAAGTGTGTAAGGTGACTGAATCATGATGATCATAATGACTTGCATATGGACCATGATGTGTGTAGAGTAAATGAGTCATGATGATCATATTGACGTGCGTGTGGATCATGTTGTGTGTAGGGTGACTGGGTGATGATCATAATGATGTGTCTGTGGACACTGATGCGTGTAGGGTGACTGGGTCATGATGATCTTAATGACGTGTGTGATGACCATAAACTACGTAGGGTGACTGGATTGTGTTGATCATAATGACGTGCGTGTGGACCATGATGTGTGTAAGGTGATTGGGTCGTGATGATCCTAAGGACGTGTATGTGGCCCCAAGATGTTTGCAGGGTAATTGAGTCATGATGATTATAATGACGTATGTAATGACCATGATGTGTGTAGGGTGAGTGGGTTGTGATGATCAGAATTACTTGTATGTGGAACATGATGTGTGTAGGGTGACTGAGTCATGATGATCATAATGACGTGAGCGTGGATCATGTTGCGTGTAGGGTGATTCGTTATGATGATCATAATGACGTGTGTGTAGACCATGATGTGTGCAGGGTGACTGCGTCATGATGATCATAATAGCGTGTGTGATGACCATGATGTGTTTAGTGTGACTGGCTCATGATGATCATAATGACGTATGTGATGACCATGATGTGTGTAGGGTGACAGGGTCAGGGTGATCATAATGGCTTGTACTCGTATATGGCCCATGATGTGCGTAGGGTGACTTGGTCGTGATGATCATAATGACTTACAATGTGGACCATGATGTGTATAGGTTGACCGGATCTTGATGATCATAGTGACTTGTGTGTGGTCCATGATGTGTGAAGGGTGACTGGGTCGTTATGATCTTAATGACGTGTGCATGGAAATGATGCGTGTAGGGTGACTGGCTCATGATGATCATAATGACGTGCGTGTGGATCATAATGTATGTTGCGTGACTGGGTCATGATGATCAAAATGTCTTCACTGTAGACCATGATGTGTGTAGGGTGACTGGATCATGATGATCATAATGAAGTAGGCTATGACCGTGATTTGTGTAGGGTGACTGGGTCGTGACGATTATTATGACTTGCATGCTGCCCATGATGTCTGTAGGATGACTGGATCATGATGATCATAATGATGTGTGTGTGTGGACCATGATGTGTGTAGGGTGAATGGGTAGTTATGATCATAATGACGTGTGTATGGACATGATGTGTGTAGGGTCACTTGGTCATAACCATCATAATAACGGGCTTGTGGACCATGATGTGTGTTGGGTGACTGAGTCATGATGACCGTAAAGACGTGTATGTGAACTTTGATGTGTGTGAAGACCATATGTGTAGCGTGACTGGATCGTGTTGATCATAATGACATGTGTGTGGACCATAATGTGTTTAGGATGATTGGGTCGTGATGATCATAATGTCTTTCATGTCGACCATGATGTGCGTAAGGTGATTGGGTCATGATAATCTTAATGACGTGCGTATGGACCATGATGTGTGTAGGGTGACTGCGTCATGATTATCACAATGACGTGTGTGATGACCATGATGTGTTTAGGGTGACTGGGTCGTGATGATCATAATGACGAACGTATGGACCATGATGTGTTTAGGGTGATTGAGTCGTGATGATCATAATGACTTGCAGGTGGACTATGGGATATGTAGTGGACCAAAATGTGTTTTAGGTGATTGAGTCGTTATGATTATAGTGGCGTGTGTATGGACAAGATGTGTGTAGGGTGACTGGGTCATAATGATCATAATGAAGTGCATTTGGACCCTTATGCGTGTAGGGTGAGTGGGTCATGATGTTCATAATGACATGCGTGAGGAGCATGATGTATATGGTGATTGGGTCTTGATGACCATTATGACTTGCATGAGGAAATGATGTGTGTAGGGTGACGGGGTCGTTATGATCATAATGACGTGTGTATGGAATTGATGTGTGTAGGGTGACTGAGTCGTCACGATCATAATGACGTGTTTGTGAACCCTGATGTGTGTAGGGTGATTGGGTCATTATGATCATAATGACGTGTGTGATGACCATGATGTGTGTATGGTGACTGGGTCGTGATTATCATAATGACATACTTGAGAACCATGATGTGTGTAAGGTGAGTGGGTCTTGATGTTTATAATGACGTGTGTGAGGACCATGATGTGTGTAGGATGACTGGTTCGTGATGATCATAATGAAGTGCGTGTGGACCATGATATGTGTAGGGTGATTGGGCTTTGATGATCTTGATGACATGTATGTAGACCATGATGTCTGCAGGGTGATTAGGTCATGATGATTAGAATGACGTTTGTGATGGCCATGATGTGTGTTAGGTGACTGGGTCGTGATGATCATAATGATGTCAGCGTGGACCATGATATGTGTAGGGTAGCTGGGTGATGATGATCATGATGAGGTGTGTGTGGACATATGTTGTGTGTAAGGTGACTGGGTCATGATGATCATAATGACATGCGTGTGGACCCTAATGTGTGTAGGTAAACTGTGTCACGATGTTCATAATGATGTGCGTGATGACCATGATGTGTGTAGGGTGACTGGTTCATGATGATCATGATGACCTGCGTGTGGAACATGAGTTTAGAGTGATTAGGTCGTGATGATCATAATGACTTGCATGTGGACCATGATATGTGTAGGGTGACTGGTCGTAATGATCATAATGTCTTGCATGTGGACCCAAGATGTTATGCATTGTGACTGGGTCGTGATGATCATAATGATGTGTGTGTGAACAATTATTTGTTTAGGTTGATTGGGTCGTCATGATGATAATGACTTACATGTGGACCATGATGTGTGTAGGGTGACTTGGTCATGATGACCATAATTATGTATAGGGAGATTGGATCATGATGATCATAATGACTTGCATGTGAATCTTGATGTGTGTAGGGTGATTGGGTCGTGATCATAATGATTTGCACGGTGGACCATTAAATGTGTGTGGACTATATGTTTATGGTGACTGGTTGTGATGATCATAATGACTTGCACATGGGTCATGATATGTGTAGGGTGATTGGGCCATAATGGTCATAATGACATATGTGATGACCATGATGTGTGTAGGGTGACTGGGTTGTGATGATCATAATGACTCGTATATGGAACATGATGTGTGTAGGGTGACTGCGTTGTGATGATCAAAATGACATACAACATGGGCCATGATGTGTGTCGGGTAACATGATCATGATGATCATGATGTTTGTGTGGACAATTATGTGTGTAGGGTGATTGGGTCGTTATGATCATATTGACGTGTGTATGGACATGATGTGTGTAGGGTGATTGGGTCGTGATGATCATAATGACTTGCTTGTCGACCATGATATGTATGGGTTGACTGAGTCATAATGATCATAATGACGTGTTTTTGGACTATGATATTGAGCCATGATGATCATAATGACTTGTATGTGGACCATGATGTGTGCAGGATGGCTGGGTCGTGATCATCATAATGACCTACAATCTGGACCATGATGTGTGTAGGGTGATTGGGTTATGATTATCATAACGAGGTGTGTGGACCCTGAAGTGTATAGGTTGACTGGGTCATAATGATTTTAATTATTTGTATGTGGACTTTGATGTGTGTAGGGTGAGTGGGTCGTGATAGTCATAATAACTTACAGCTTGGACCATGATGTGTGTAGGGTGACTGGATCAAGATGATCATAATATTATGTGTGTGGAACATAATGTATGTAGGGTGACTGGGTCGCTATCATAATAATGACGTGTGTAGGGTGACTGGGTCGGGATGGTCAAAATGTCTTGCGTGTAAACTATGATATGTGTAGGGTGACTTGCTTATAATGATCATAATGACGTGTCTGAGTACCCTGATGAGTGCAGGGTGAGTGGGTCATGATGATCATAATGACGTGTGTGATGACCATGATATGTGTACGGTGACTGGGTCGTACTGATCGTAATGACGTGCGTGTGGACCATGATGTGTTCAAAGTGACTTTGCCATGATCATAATGATCTGTTTTTGGACCATATATGTTTAGGTGACTAGGTCGTGATGATCATAATGTTTTGCATGTGGACCATGATGTGTGTAGGGTGACTGGGTCATGACGACCATAATGACGTGTGTATGGACATGATGTGTGTATGGTGACTCGGTCGTCATGATCATAATGACGTACGCGTGGACCATGACATGTGTAGCGTGACTGTGTCATGATGATCATAATGACGTGTGTGTGAACCCTGATGTGAATAGGGTGAATGTATCACGATAATCATAATGAAATGTTTGTCCTCCATTATATGTTTAGGGTGAGTGGGTCGTGATAATCATAATGACTTGCATGTTGACCATGACGTGTGTAGTGTGACTAGTGGTAATCATAATGAAATGTTTGTCCTCCATTTTATGTTTAGGGTGATTGGGTCGTGATGATAATTATGAGGTGCAAATGGAACGTCTTGTCTGTAGAGTGTTTGGGCCAGGTTGATCATAATGACGTGTGTGTGGACCATGATATGTGTAGCGTGGGTGGATCATGATGATCATAATGAAGTGAGTTATAATCATGATACATGTAGGGTGACTGGGTCGTGATTATAATAATGACGTGCGTGTGGACCCTGATGTGTTGAGGGTGATTGGGTCATGCTGAACATAATGATTTGAATGTGTACTATGATGTATTTAGGGAGACTGGGTAGTGATGATCATGATGACGTGTTTGAGGATCATGATGTGTTTAGGGTGACTGGATCATGATGATCACATGGCTTTTATGTGGACCATGATGTGTGTGGGGTGACTGGGTATTTATGATCATAATGACCTGTGTATGGATATAATATGTGTAGGGTGACTGGGTCATGATAATCATAATGACGTGCGTGCGGACCATTATGTGTGTAGGGTAACTGGTTCATGATGATCATAATGACGTGTGTGTGGACCCTGATGTGTGTAGGGTGACTGGGTCATGATGATCATAATATCTTCCAAATAGACCATAATATGCTTAAGGTGACTGGTTCAAGATGGTCATAATTTCTTGCATGTTTACCATGATGTGTGTAGGGTGACTGATTCATGATGATCATAATGACGTAGGTGATGACCATGATGTATGTAGGGTGACTGGGCATAAGTACTCTTGCCAGTTCCTATCCACTCTAAGATTTATAAGCTCGTAAGGACAATGTCTGTACAATCTATGGCCATGGCCCCTAGTCCCCGGCGTCATGGGGTGCTAAGAATCTCCTGCCAATGAGAGGGAGGGCTCTAGCAGTAGTAGTACCAGTCCCTCCCATGACTCTCCCCTCTCTGTGAGACCTTCCTCTTTTTCGATTCACTATACCAACATTCGTGGTCTCTCTAGTAACCTCGCCTCAGTTGAACACCATCTGTCTAGTACCTCTCCTAA
>JAYMFT010193790.1:0-25680 GCA_038088735.1 Panulirus argus
TTCTCAACTCTCTCTATATTTCAATTAGGGCCCGGCCTTGATGTGGACTTTTGTCCGTGACTGGAGCCTTCAAAAAAGAAAAAAACAAAAAAGAAAAAAAAGGTTTTTAGAGCTAAAAACTTTTATCGCCATAGCATTGAAGAGGAGGCAAAAAGGCAACAGAGTAAGAATTTTGAAGTTCTAATGAATATGTCAGATAATAGGGTAGTGTATATATTGGAAGCCTTGCATGAGAAGTGTGGCAAAGCTGCAGGAGTGGATGGAATTCAAGTCAAGCGTCCCAAGAAAAAGGGAGACAGTCTTGTTGATTAGTTAGTTAGGCTACTCAATATTTGCATAATCTAAGGCAAGGTGCCTGAGGACTAGCAAAATACATGTATAATGCCCTAGCATAAAGATAAGAGGGATAAAAACTGAATTTTCAAATCAAAGAGGTGTCAGTTTTCTTTTAGTGTACCTAGTAAAGCGGGAACTGATGCAGAGTAGTGGCATGTAAAGAACACCTTACTGAGGATAAGCACTGCAGCTGCAGGAAGGGTATAGAATATGCAGATATGGTGTTTGCTGTGATAAATTTATATGATATATATTTGGAGAAACAAAGTGAATTGTATGAGGCATTTATAGTGTACCTAGTAAAGCAGGAACTGATGCAGAGTAGTGGTATGCAAAGAACACCTTACTGAGAAGCATTGCAGCTGCAGGAAGGATAATATGCTGATATGGTGTTTGCTGTGACAAATTTATATGACATATTTGGAGAAACAAAGTGAATTGTATGAGGCATTTAAAGATTTCGATAAAATGTAAGATAGGGTTGACACAAAGGCCTTATGGAATGTCCTACAAATATACAATGAAAATTGAGAGATATTAAATGCAGTGAGAATGGGAAGAAAGGAGGGCGAGTGGTTTCAATGAGGGTAGGTCTACATTAAGAATGCCAGACGTCCCCAAACAACCAATGAAGGTAGGTCTACATCAAGAATGCCAGACGTCCCCATAGTTGTTTAATATGTTTATGGATTGGGTGGTGTGGGTGATGAATACTAGGGTCTTAGTGCAAGAGATAGATCTGCAGAATACTTGGGTGTGGGCCTAGTAGATGAGTCAGTTGCTGTTCACAAATGATATACTTCAGGGGGCAGACTCAAGAGAAACACCAGAAGTTGGTGAAAGAGTCTAGGCGAGTGTGTGAAAGGAGAAAGTTAGAGGTAAATGTGAACAAAGCAAGGTGATCAGACAGAATGGTTTGAGATTAAGTCTGAATGGGGAGGACTTAGAGAAACGGGCATGCTTTAAATACTGAGAAGTGGACTTGGCAGCAGACGGAACTTTGAGGCTGAAGTGAGTCATACAGCAGTTGAATGAGCTAAGGTCCTGGGTGAACTGAGGAGACTGTGGAAAGGGATGCTAGTGTCTGTCAGAGCAAATACTGATATGCTTAAAACTAAAGTAGTCCCATCACTGTAGTACGGATGTGATGATTGTGCAACAAAGGAACAGAAAAGGGTGGATGTGTTGGAAATGAAATGCCCATGGATAGTACATGGTGTGAGGAGGGTTAACAGCATAAGGAATGACTGCAGGAGAGAGGTAAAGTCATGTGAAGTGTGAATGTGGGAATTAACCAGGTGCTAAAATGGTATGGACACAGGGAGGATGAGTTAAGAGGAACTATGAGGATATAAGCATCTGAAGTAAAGGAAACAAAGGGAAGGGGGAAGATCGAGAAGGAGGTGGAAGATAGAGTGAAAGGGGCTTTGAGCTATTGGGGCCTGAACATTCAGGAGGAAGAAAAGCAATCATGGAACAGAAGGAAGTGGAGCACTGTGATATACAAGGGGTTATGTGATGTCAATGGGCTGAACCAATGTATATGAAGTGGTCTGTGGAAACCAAAAAAAAACAGTCTAAAAGACTTGAGCAAATAAGGGTTTTATCTCTTACAGATGCTACATCCATAAAGTGGAAAACAGCAAATAAATGTGAAGTGTGAGATGTTTATAAATGCATTCAGTGTTTACTGAGAGACTAAGAAATGTGTGTGTGTGAGTAAAGAGGGAATAATTGGTTCTCAGTGAAGGTGGGTCTGATTTTCAGACATGTGATTTGTAAGCATGGATGTTTAACATGTTCATGGATGGGGTGATAAAGGAGGTTAATGCAATAGCCTTGGAGTGATGAGCAGTTCTACAGTATGCTGAGGGTGGAGAGGGCATGGGGAATGAACAAGTTGCTGTTTGCAGATGACAGGGCTCTGTTGGCAGACTCTAAAGAGAAATTCCATTAGCTGATGACAGAGTTTAGGAATCTGTGCAAAATGAGATAACTGAGACTGTATATTAACTTAAATAAGGAAATAAGGTGCAGTAAGGTGGTAGAGAAGGATGGCTTCATTGTAAGTTTGCAGGGGGAAGACCTAGAGTAAATATAGTGCTTCAGTATATGGGAGTGGATGTGATAGTGGATGTAACCATGATGGTTGTCATATGATTTAAGAGGGGGATAAGTTCTTAGGTTCATCAAGGAGCTCATCACTCATAGGCCACAATGACACAAGTCATTCTATCCCACGCATGCCTCTCACCCTCCTGAATATTTAGGCCTTAATACCCTAAACCCTCCATCACAACAAACTTCCATCTCCATCTTGATCTCCCTTCCCCCTTCTTCCAACCCTCCACTTCAGCAACATACATATTATATTAGTCAATCTTTCCTTACTCATTCTCTCCACGTATCTGAACCATTTTAACAAAATGGCCAGCTCTCTCAATCATATTGTGCTCGCTACCACACCTTTCTCTTATATGGTCAACCTATATATTGTCCTCAGGCATCTTATTTCCAACATATTCATTCTCTTCCATTCTCTTGTATTCAAATCTCACAGCACACAAAAATATAATAATAATGCTGGGAAAACTTCATCTTACAAACATATCCATCTTTGCCCTGACAGAAAATGACCTCTCCTACACACTACACATTAGCCACCCATCTCCCACTGTCATATCCACTCCCAAGTACTTGTATTACTCTCCTTCTTGCGTGTATTCTCCATTCAACCTTACCCTCAAAACAAACTGTCAGGACTATTATACTTTCAAAAATACCTATGTTTGCCCCAACAGGTACTAGCTCTTCTTTCACATACTCCTGAATGCATCCAGGGCCTTAGCCCCCTCCTTCACCTTATACCTTCCCCTTATAACGTATTTCAGCCCCTACATTTTCACTTGTTGCCACAACCACACCTAGTTACTTAAGGTACTTCACTTCTACCTAGTTTTCAATGTTCAAACTTACATTCAAACCATCCAGTCTCACCCTTCTGCTTCATTTTATTATTTTAATTTTGTCAATAAAGGTTAACAGATGATTTCTTGGAAAAATTACTTACAGTGAAGCCACTCTAACTTCATAAAAATAATGAAATCACATACCTGTACCCTAAATTAAGTTCATCACTGAGGTGATCTGTCTTGGTCTTGGTAATGACCCGCTTCTTTGGAGTGACAGGATGGTGAACCAAGAGGCCTCCACCCCCACTTTTGAACACCATACTGGAAGTGAATGTCTGCAGACGGGGTGTTCCACCCTGTGCAATCTTACTTGGGGAGGACGGAGTTGAAGAGCATGATGAAGGGGAGGAACATGTTTCACTTGGAAGTGATTCACTTATAATATCACTCATGCCTGAATATAAGGACAATGATGACTTCTTAGACTCACCAACCTGTAAGAAATATGAAATATCAGATCTACAGGGTAAAGAAGGTGGAGGTGATATTTCTGGCTATGGTTTGAGAAGTGTGTTAGGGTGCATGTGCTAGGGGTTATTGCAGAGAGAGTGCTCATGGCAGGAGGGGTAATAGCTAGGGTAGCACTGGCAATTAGAAATGTTGCAAGTTCTGTAACCTTTGTCTTGGCTTTGGGAACAGGAACAGAACTTATAATAATGAGCATCAATCTAGATATACTTATGGGTTCTTGCAAATCCTCTTCTGACCGTAAGGTCAAATGGCCTCTAATGCCATATCTTTATCATAACCAATGCATTCAGTAAAGTGCATGCAAATCTTGATGATAGGTATTTCAATGTCTAGATTCTTCAGTGTCATTTGCCCAGAATTTATCCAGTCGTCTTTTGAAGGCTTAAACACTTGGTACACTTATTATCTCTTTTATGAGATCATTCCTGCAATTCAGTCTTCTCTTTGTACAAATGACAGCATTATTGGACTCTGCCTATTTGTCATTTTGCCGTAAGTGAAAGAAATCACCTTCAGCAAGATTGGATCATTACAGTAATCTCAATGAAGAGCTTCACACTCCATAAGGAGTCCATCCTTTCCCTGCTACTGACTGTAGCATACCCATGAAGCTCCAAGAACCCTTGGAGAAAGAATTCTGGGGTTATATGCTAATATCAATCACAAAAGAATATCTCCTTGAGTTCAACTTTTAAATCTTAAACTGGTGCTCTCTTGTGTCACAATTACTAACATTCATGAAGTCAGATACTCTTGAGTCACAACATCCTGCTAAAATTAATCCCTTTTAAATTTCAAAATCTGAGTGCTGGTAAGCCTAGATGTTTCAGTCTATCACCATATGTTAAATCTCTATAGCTTGGTTCTACTTTAGTAGACTTTTGCTATAAATTCTCTAAAGAAATTTTGTATTTCCTGAGGTTTGAGCCCAGACCTGATTTGCACTTTCCAAGTGCCGTCTATATTCATCATCCACGTCATTAAAGCTCCACGATCCTTTAAAGGGTATAACATAGCAGTCAAACAATCCACCATATTCCTTGGGAAGATCAAAAGATATCAAAGAGCAGAAATATGAAAATTTATCTGCAATGAGAATGCAGTCACAGTAAAGAGGAAAATGGGCAGGGTCTATAGTGTCTGAAGCAGGCACTGTGTAAGCTTACATAATGCACAGAAACACGAACTATCTAATAAAGTTAAGAGCATATGCATTGTGATAGTTTAAATAATGATGACAACTAAAAGGTCCTATGATATCAAGGTAGTTTATTATTGGTCTTTGTAACCCCTGCATGCTTAAGAATGAGTGGATTGGACTGCTTTATCCTAATAATAATGCTACTTACTATACTATCTATATATATCTCTGATGCCTGTTCCAATTGGAATTACATCCAAGGAGTGGCCATGGAAAAAGTCTCCATAACCAAAGAATTCCAGTGCAACTATTTAACCTTTACCGCCTCACCCTTAACAGGCCACTGACAGAAGGCAAGTCTAACGCAGTGTTTGCAGAGGCTCCTTGCTAATGTTCCTAATGACTACTTCGATCTAATGCTCCTACCTACTGCTTCTACCTAATGTTCCTACCTAATAATCCTCTCTAAATGTTCCTACCTACTACTTCTATCTGCAGCTCCCACCATTTTGCCAAAAGGCAAAACTTGTGCATAGTGCTCACCGCAGGGAAATCTAGAGTTACGAAGAATGAGCTGCATGAGTTAAGTGTTGTCAAGCATTACATATAACAAGGAGAGATTGTATGCTTGTGGACAGAATACCAGTAGTCCACATATTAGTGAGGCAGAAAGAAATGACAACTACCTGGGTCAGTGGAGTGCAACTTGACAACCACTAAAGTGCTGGCTTACTAAGCAGATGTCACTAACCATCCTGATACCCAAGTGGGAAGTACTGGTAATATACCTCCCTGGTCATTGGCTGCCTACCAACTACTACTTGTTACTACTTACTATGCACACCCAAAATTATTGAAACATTTTACACTTTCTACTTTTTGTAGGTCATTTCCTATTTCTGTCTTTCTCCTTGTTTACATCATATGAATCAACCCTTATTTCTTCTAAATTCTTTTCCCATAAAGTGAGAGGTAACTACTTTACTTATCTAATCCAATTTGGAAAACAATGTGATTATGGGGTATACTGTCACTAATCTTAACACAAACTCTTAAAAATTAAAGTAGAATATTCCCTCAATTTATTGGACTAATAGGGGGGAGGGGTGTCCAATGCCGAAAGTCCATTAAATCAAATGTAACCATTTTTTGATACAATATACAGTAATACAATATATAATTCACACACTTTCTTTTAACTCCTCCATCAGTTGATGCCATTCTGAACTGTAAAGATTGCAAAATTATCTAATAAATAAAGTCACAACTCTCTGAATACAACCTGACTGCACGATAGCTTAAGGCAGACTGAGATCGAAACAAAGCGAGTATTCCCCACGCTACCAAAAATAATTGCGATATGAAATGCGCATGGTGCGGAGTTTGAGATTTTTATTTATTATCTTTTTCAATTATCATTAATCAATGTATTATCATTTGCCCAGTACGTTAAATCTGAAATCCATCACATCGGGGTCCGTTACATCGAGGGATTACTGTACTGAGTATCAACACAAGTACTGTTAAATGATTGAAAAGCAGAAATAAAGCTTTCACATGCCTGATCCATATTCAGCATTATGAACATCACCCATGAGAAGATATTTTTCTTTTCTTACTTCTTTTAACTCTTTATCCCACTTTTATGTTTCACTTGGGGGCCTCACCACAATGAGGATTTCTACTTATGACATCAGAGAAATTTGTTTGATATTTCCAAAAAAAGGCCAAAAAGCAATGTCAAAAATTCAAATTTTTTTTAGTGTTTAAGTCATTTATATAAACTTTAACAACAACAATCAATCTCATGGTATCACCTACGACACAACATAATGATCATCTGTTACAAGCTTTCCTTACTCATTTAAGTTTTACAACTTGCAGAGGGAAGAAAAAAAATCTGCTCACCAAAACTGACCAGGTAATACAGTACAAAATAAAACCACTAAACTTACAACAAAACCAAAGGAAGTTTCAGTTGAAAATATTTTCCAATTCTGTATAAGCTTTTATTTAGCTGCAGCTAAAGAAGTATTATCAGGTGCAATAACATATGAATAAAAGCAAATTACCAGACCGTATAATGACCATAATGCAACATTTACTAGTTTCACAAGGAGAGTTTTCCGTTGATATGTCTTCAGTTTATTCAAAACATTACCTTTTCTTTGTTCTACTTAAACACTGCAACAAACACATAAACCTTTATGTACTGCCCCAAAATCTCACTTCCCTCAGAGGGTCCAGAGTGATCATTGTACCCCATAGAGGGTTTATAATGTCATAGATCAAGAAACTCAGTCACTGGCAGTGTTTTACACAGGTAACAAATGTGAAAAGGCATTCTTGGAGATTACCATCCAACAAATAACTGATTCTGCATCCACACGGACTTTGCTAGGCGGAATATTCACTAACAAGAATTTTATCACTCTCCTTGGTGTGATTCTGCATGCATGAAGAATGTTTCCTGAGCTATATCAAAGACGACCATTATCTCCATTGCATTTCAAGCCCATTCTGAGGCCCTTCAGTAACACACACAACAAATCAACAGCATACTAGTGTATGATACCAGACTGCATTCTTTTCTCACTAAGCATTCTCTTTACACTAAGTCTAACAAAATACCAATGTACAGCATCATCATGAGAAATCTATCGACTTGTACAAATAATATGTTTACATCTTGATGATACTGTAGCGAAAGATAAAACTATTTGGCCACCTTAGCTTGAGGGACCTAGAGTAAAATCATTGCCATGGACTTGAGAAATGGAAAACATTTGTTTCAAGTGTTTATGCTTCTTTCTACCTCATCCAAACGAGGACTATTGGCATTCTGTACACAAACATACAATCTCTATTTGTCACACATAACACTTGAAAACACTTAACTCACACAGCTCATTTTTCATATCTCTATATTTTGCTGAGGTAAGCACTATGCATTAGCCCTGTAATAGTAGCAAGATTAGGCAAGAGCAATAGGTAAAAGTAGTCAGCAGGAAAATTAGGTAAAAGCCTCTGCAAAGACTGTGTCAGAGTTGTCTTATGCCATTGGCCTGTTGGTGAGGCACAACTGGCTAAAGAAGCAGTATTGGAGTTCACTGGTATGGAGACTCTACGGCCATGGCCATCACCTTAAGGGAGTTTCAAGAAGGAAAAGGCATCAGCTACATAGTGGTAATAGTTCATATGCAGTAGTTTGGACATGATATATGACTGACAGTTAAAAGATATGTATGATGAATACATGAGAATTGCAGTACTCTAAAACTACTTCATCAGAAAAGCTTTGGCAATTTCAAGCATGAAACAGCTTATGTATCTAATGATATTTCATGGAGTTTAATTTCATACTTTATTACGAAAACAAAATGAATTAGGTATAATCAAGGTTTACGTAGCCATACTACATTGATACATATAAAAAATGTTAGCAATCACAATCATACCTGTTCCACATTATTTCTCAAGTCTGTTACACATTCCTTTTCAACCTCTTCTTTATTATTTGCTTCTTCAAGTTCTTCTTCTTCTGATACCACTTCTTCTTCCTCTCCTTCTTCTTCTTCTTCTTCTACTTCTTCTTCATCTTCTTCCGCCATACATTCAGCATCCTCTTCAAAATCATCCTCATCGCTATAGCTACTTGACTCTCCATTCTCATTCACCAGATTCTGTAAAAAAAATATAAGCAAACAAAAGCTTGACCTGTTTTTTATGGCAACCTGTCTTTTATGAAGCCTAACAAATCATATTAGATCCAAAACATTTTACGAAGTATGAAACTTTTTCGTATCACAGACCACGTGTCCTATTCAGTAACAATTTTATGTTCATGGAGATCTGTTGCTATAGTGATCTGCAGTATATCAGAAATTGAAACCTGTCTTTCAAGTGGAGTTACGTTCTCAATTAAAAATTTTCCGGATCTTATTCTTATAAATGAATTGTACCTAAGACAATGTAACTTACTGCCAACATATAGCACTGTCATAATACAATTTAGGCAATATTTAATGAAAACTGTGGCTGATCTTCATACAATCTTAGGGAAACAACAGTCAAGCATGTGACACAAGCCCAGGCTTTACTAGCACAGACACACAGACAACTTAGAAAAGCAATGCCCAAAATAATACATGAAAAACAAAATGAAGGCAGCATAAACATGACAGATGAAAAGGAATGGCTGAGAATATCAAGAAAGTGGAGAGCTGATTCTACTCTGGCAACAAGAATTGTGGAAGAAAAGCCTCACCCAAAATTTGTGCAGTTCTCCATAACTGAGTAAATTAAACCTCAGTGGTGGTAGAATAGCTACTCATAGAAGAAATAAATTATGATATCTATACAATACTCCAAGCTTTTGGTAAACATATCTTATGTTCCTTATTTTGGGTCTCTAAGATAAAGTGAAGGATATGGTTATGCCAAATTCCAGAGCTGAATTGTACTGTTCTGAAGTTTAATTGGGGAAAATGATTAAAGAAGAGATGATAGAGAAGAGTTTGGTTTTTGCTTCCCCATTCTCGAGATGCTGTACAATTCTGAAATAAGAAATCTGTTCAGCATAAGAGAAAGAATGAGTATTAAAGTGAGGAGGACTGGGAAAATGTGTTGAAGCATAAAAAAAGAATCACGGTGTAGCAGTAGAGATTTAAGAAAGAAGTTAATCAAACCTTTTGTTAAGGCACTCCAAAAATCTAGAGTAGATTTGCATTTAGGATATCCTTAAATAGTCTAAAAAATTATCACTGCAGGTTTATCATGATAATTCATTACAACATAAGTTCATAAATAAATGAAACATAGTTCAACTAGGTGAAACACTGTCTACATGTACCATGCACCCTTTAACTTATGCTGCTATGTTGCCAGGTGTATGAGATACTCCAAGAGTCCTCTCAGGCATGTGGTGAGGTTTATCATATTTTTGGAAGAGTTTTTGTCGCTTAGGAATATTACCGGGGGTTTTCATCATTAATACCTATTACAGGTGTCACAGCTTCACTAAACATTACATAAAGTGAGGCTGCTGAGCCCATACAGGATTCCCTGACATTTCTGTGTACATTGATCTGTATTTAGAGAAAGATTTTGACCTTAGTATCTGATAAAAATGTGAGGGATACCACTGCAAACGCTACTACCTGAACTATATATTTTGCCTTAAGGCTAAGGTGGACAATTCAAGAATTTTAATTGCATGAGCACCAGTCATTGTGGAAAAGAAAAAAAAAAATCCCAGTTCATATATGAACCAGCTGCTGCAAAAGGGTTAATGTAAAAAATCACATACCTCTTTCTACTTTTCTATCTAAATCACTGTTCCCTCTCAAATAATATTATTTGTTCACTTACAAAATCCAAACACTGCTAATCCCCACAGAATATGGACTTTTGATAATCTACCTGTGCCTTGTAAGTATCACAATCAAAATGAAGTTATAGTAATGTAATATGAAATAAGCTCACCTGCTTCTGAGTAAGTTGGTCTGCATTGTCTGAAGGAAAATTTTCAACTGCAGCTGACTGACATCCTTCAGCTGGAGTTGATTCTGGAGAAGGACTGTTTGATGACTCTGACATCCTGTCCTCATTTTCCTCCACAGCTGATTTTGGTGATCTACTGCCATTCTGTCCCACATGGGTTGTCGAGCATACAGGTTTGTTACCTCCAATATAATTTTCATCAGACTGCAATTCTCTGGCTAAGTGACAATCCCTGGCTGGGTCACTGTCATCCATGATGCTCTTCCTCATGCTGCATTGCCACTAACAAGATAAGGGCTTGTTCCTGTAAGTTAGAAATTACCTTAGAAAATATCAGCTGATGGAAGAGGTAGTTGTATCTAGGAAGGGTTATTAAGGTATACCTGGTATAAAAGAAAAAGTTGGGGATTGCAAGACATGAGGTGTTAGAGGAAAGTTACTCGATGCAGTGAGGAGTTTTCTTAAGGAAAGTAAGGTGTGCATGAAAACGTGAAGAGAGAAGGGTGAGCAGTTCCAAATGAAGGTAAGTCTGCATCAAGGGTGTGTGATGTCATAATGGCAGTGCAATCTGTGTGAGGATGGGATGGTGAGGGAGGTAAATATGAAGGTCATATAAACATGGGTGGGTCTTCAGTATGTTTGGGGTGGAGGGGGTTTACTGGGAGGAGAGTTGGTTGCTGTTTGCAAATGATATAGTTTTGGTGACAGATTCATGAAAGAAGGTGCAGACTAGTGTTCATAAAGTTTGGAAGAGTGTGCAAAAACAGGAAGTTCAATGTAAAGCACTGAAGTTCAGGAAGGGGTGAGATAGGCTAGTTTGATTGTGAATGTGAAAAGGGAGAGTCTGGAAGAAGTAGAGTGCTTTATATACCTGTGAGTACTAGTCCTGATGGTGTTGTATGGGTGTGAGTTTTGGACCCTGAATGCAAAAGAATGGAAAGGAGTGAACATATTAGAAATCAAATGCCTGTGGACAATATGTGGAGTGAGTAAGAAAAGACATAGTTAGAGATACTCTTAATAGTAAGTTGGGTATGACTGAGAGAACAGACAAATGAGTGCTGGGATGGCTTGGTCATATGGACAGGATAAGGAAGTAAAAAAAAAAAAAACCTTACTACGAGAATATATATGTCAGAAATGGATGGGGCAATGGGGAAGAGAAGACCCAAAAAGACAAAATGATGAAGTAAAACAGTTGAGTTGTAAAGGCATGAGCATACTGAGGGGTGAGCAGCATCAATGGGATAAAACAAATTGGAGCAATGTGGCATACATGGGGTAACATGCTGTCAATGGGCTGAAGCCTGGCATATGAAGTAGTGAGGATGAAACCAAGCAACAATCCGGGGGTTCTAGTTTCCTTTCATTATAAATGAAAGCCAGAGACTGGATGTCAGCAAGTGAAGCTGTTTTTCTGTTCCTGGCATTATCCCATTAATACTGAAAATGAGGTTCGAGTGTTAAAAAGAATAATTTGAATAGAAGAGGAGGTGTGAAATAAGGCTTGCTTGAAGATAAAGACAACTTTGAAAAGACATGAAACTTTCAATGAAGGGTGTGTTTTGAAAAGATTAAAGGCTGCAATATGTAAGCTCTAGGTTAAGTTACAAATTCAAGAGCAAACATTAAACTCATTGATATCTATATGCATTCACATATTGATGGAGTAATATATATCAAAAGATATGCATGTGAAAATTTAAACTGCATACAGATTTTGTTGATATGGATTTGCAAATTATATACTGCTACTGTTGTGACTGATGTTTTCAGAGGGTATAAAATATGAATACTGTACAATATTTGGGGAATAATACAGGCCAAAATTTCTATGGTTGCATACTTCATAAAACTGTGTTGAAATAAACACACACAGCAACAGAAGCATACATCAATAGAAGTCTCTCTGACTCCTGAAACAATATTTTGATGTTATATATGTAAGTGCCTTCCCTCCTAAGCAAGGAAGCATAAAAAAAAAGAAGGTGGTTTCACATACAAACATATATGCTCTAACTAACAAACATAATGCACCAAAAAAAGAACCTAATCATGAAGTGTTTAGATGTTTACACATTTAAAATCATCTGCTTTGTAAATAAAGGATTTAAAATATTTCTTACTTGCTTTGCTAAAAAAATAGAATAAGTTATCACACTTTTATTTCAAATGAAATATAATGAAAGTGTTGTACTCTCACATTACCAAAAATATTCCATTACAGTATGAGTACTTGTCAGTGGTAAACTGAATTTCACTGATGCCTACATTTCTGTAAAAATATCCTCCCAGCCTCCACAGATAAGCACAATGGAGAGGAATAAATGACAATGAAGAAGAGTAAATGAACATAAACTATGGGGCTACTTTCTGTATCTTCTGTATCACAACAAACGTACACAGCATTAATCAATAAAAAATGCAAATACTTTACAATATGTTCATCATAAGTGAAAAATATATTGGCTTGTAAAAACACTGTCTATAAATAACCATAGTAATAATGTTATGAAAAATTTTCTTTATAAGGAGTAGAGTGTTTTTTAATTCTAATAATTAAAGCTTATAACCAGACTACACAACTGAATTTTAGACCCATTTTGTTATTACAGTTTAATTGACCATCTAAATCTAACTTAAAATTCCCAATCAGTTTTCACTCTCTTACAAGTAGTTGGAAGGTACATTATGTAAAAGCCTCTGAAAACACTGAGCAAGAGCCGTCCTCTGCCAGTGGCCTGTTAAGGGTGAGGCACTAGAGGCTAAAAAGTGACATCCCCATGAAGGAGTTTCCAAATGGAGAGGGCATCAGAGACAAAGATAGATAAACAGACAGATGGAGAGATAGAGTTCTTATCCTATATAAATCTAATTATATCTACTACTTCATTTATCATTTCTGAAGCAAAATAAATATTGGTGTCCAATGCTGGGATATATTTCCCCAAGATACCATCTAATTACACATTCTTAATCTTTAATGTCATAAAAATATACATCTACCTTATAGTAACATAGTAACAGGTCTTACATCATGAATTGTGTTAATTTCTTAGGTTAATTTACCTTCATGTCTCAATTTACATGGATATCAAGCTTCTATGTTTCCCTTTTGACAATGCAGGATATCTATAGCCATGGCCAATAGGTTTACATATCTCTAAATTTCATAACTCAGTGGTCCATAATGTTTCTAATGCATGCAGGCGATAAACTAAGCAATTTTACGCTCCAGATGTTCACAATGAGCTCATACTGTATTCATAACTGTTGATTTTTGTGAAATGTTTATGGGATTTCATGCCTATGTTTTTCTCAGTAAGGAAGATGATTACAAACTGAAATATTCTAGTTTCACAACCAAAATACCATATTCTAATATTTCTTTAATCTTTCCATCTAACTGAATCTTTCTTTTCCTACAAAATATGATATAAAACCAACAGAGTTAAGAACTTTACTGCTGTTAGTGAAAACTGAAAAACTTACTTCTATCACCCTGTAACCACTTACAAGAATAGCTTATTGTACCAATGTCAGCAATCAAAACATCTAAGTTGGTTCTAAACAAATAGTACAGGTAAATGTGTATTTCATTACCTACTGCTACTGGCTAGACAAATATCAATTCATATGATTTCTCTTACCTGTAGAATAAATTCTGACAAGCACATTTAAATTTCTGGAACACTTTTTCACTTTATAAGAGAAAAGTAAACACAGAACAAAATAAGCAAACCAAATCTACATAGAAAAAAAATCTACAAAGTTTAATCATTTCAAATTTTGGTAATTCTCAAGAATAACTCTAAAGCAAATACTGAGTGAATGTGTTCCGGAATCATTGTGCTGTGTTTAACATATAAAATTAATATTGCAGGCCTTGATATGGAGTATATTATTTTACTAACAACACTATACAAGATTAATTAAACTAGGCAATTCATTTGTGAAAATTCAACAATATCTGTAAAAGCCTCAGCAAACCAAACTTTTTTCTACATTTTAATAAATATATAGAAGTAACAACTATAAATATGTACTGTCAGCATAGAGTATCATGTCAACAAATGGTGATATAGTGACTGGCCATGCAATCCTTAGCCGTATGTGAATATGTTAGTATATTTTTACCATCATTTTAGTTGAGGTAACATTTGATAAAGTTTTATGGGTTTTGAATATATTCTATTAGTGCATGATCTACATTTACATCAATAAGCCTTAGATCTTCCTTGTTATACATTACCCTTACTGCCTTGTTTAATAATACTTAAACAAATGTAATGCTAAAATGATGCACTGCAACTGATACTCTATTCTCTAAACACTAGACTAGCACTGCAGAATACAATCAGTCATTATTTAAAGCTAAAGGCAATGCAGAACTAACCTGGGCAATTACCTAAATCTATTCAGCAAAGAGAGATAAATTATCAAAGATTTTTACTGATTAGTCTACCATACAAAAACAAGACCCAAACATACACTTTTACACAATATTAAACAAAGCTGATTTGATAACTTCTTCCCTACAGGAAATGTTAATCAAACAATACAACTTAAATATCTCTTGAAGCATTGAAAAGATACAGAACCATAGGATATAGAATCTCAGTGCTAATATAAGAACATAAAAAGTGACGACACCAAGAGGCCTATTGGCCCATGCTAAGCACGTTCTGAGTCTGTCCACCCTACACTACTATTTTCATTTGGGATTCTGATCTTTAATATCTAAAAATATCTAACCTTTAATATATTTACTCCATATATAAAACACCTAACATGGAAACTGTGTAAGAAAAGCATGAGAAGGGAACTGGAAACATGAGCTCTAAGGGGTCTACTATGGTTCTACCAAGTAGACTATGGTGTACGAACTAATCATTCTTCTAACTAACACACTAACTCATCATAATATGGGTTTCATTCATGGTGTTTTAATGAGCCTTAATGTCCACTTAAGTACCAAGAAACATTAAAAAAGGGACAAAGGGGTCCATAATCTTGACGAGAGTGGGTCTGACCTTAGGGTGTAATAGTAGGTTAGTGTGGCTTGGGTTGACCTGGCACGCGGTTACCTGCCACTATTACGTCATTCATTCATCCCAGTCAGCTGTTTCTTGTTTACACTCCTTCGCTAACTTCAAAATGAGTAAAGGATAGTGGCCCCGTAAGCTTTCACGTAGATACGATTTACGACAACTCACGCAATTAAGATTTTATGGAGTCCATCTCTGCACTGACGTTATCCTGGGCCTCTGTAGCACTCTTCGCAGCTCAGAGACTTGTTAAAACTTTACAAATGAGCAAATCTCGCGATACTTTCAGCGTGAAGTTGCACAAGACCGAAAACGGTGGGCTTGTTTTGGCTGGTCAACTTCTTCCGCGATAGCAAACATTGACTCATAAACAAAACTATCGTATTTTAGATATTATGTTGTGAAAATATTATTGCCATTAGCTTTTGCTAAAATAAAGTCATCTTAAGCGTTAATAATGATAAAAGTTTATCATTAAATGATTTAATATGGAGCTACTTTACATAGCGAATGCGAGACCATAGGGTGACAGGCTGTAATTGGGCATTGTGGGTGAGAGCGGGAACTTTAATTCACTAATATAATGGCCATATAGATAAAATAAATCTGGTAGATACGTTTTCAAATACACTATCATATGCAGCAAATCGTATGGAAAAATATTACGAATCGAAAAAATCATAGACATGAAGATAATTAGAATTAAAAGATGTCTGAATACGGTCATTGGCAGGGATATGATGGAGAAACTGACGTGCTCAACTATACTCCTAAGAATGTTGAACAAGTTTCCCTACAGAGACACTTTTCAAAAACAAAATTAATGATAGAAAACAAAGTTCTGACAAAGAAAGCTAATATTGTGTAAGGCTGTATAAGTAGAAAGACACTTAATACATTTTTTGAAGAATTATCCCAAATGTACTCATATATTACTCTTACAGACTACTAATTCATAGAAATCAAATATAATCATAAAGACGATTTTTGAGTTACGTATACAACCGTATGTAATATAATGAAGGCACAAGTAGTATACAAAATTATCTATATCCATGTGAGTTTTGGTAGTTGAACGGTGCAGTGTGAAGCAGTGGCTCTCTGTTGCATTTGGTGTTATTCTGGCGAGTGCTCAGGTAAGCTCAAGCTGGGGCTCACCTGCACAACCCCCAACTCGTGTGAACGCCTACCTCATTATCAATGACGTGGAGAGTTTCATTTATGACGAGTTTTCTTGTTTATCAAGTTGGATACTTATGTAACAGCACGCTATAAACCTGGATAGTTTACAAGAAGAGAGTAAATGGTAATGTAAGTGAAATAATAATTAAATGATATATGTTTTTTAATTGTATCTTTTTTCTTAGATATAAGTTACATTATTACATGAAAGAAAAAAAACTATTTGCAGTTTAATGAGTAGTACCGAACTGGACATTTTATAATATGAGATTTACATTGTAATATGATATAAATATATTAATGTGTGAATAATGATTATTTTTTTTTTTTTAGAGTACAGCAGTTGATGACCTTAGGTTTAATTTAACCTATAATTGTAGTTGGGTTTGTCAAATGTATGACAATTATCAAGTGCGTGCCGTTGATGCAGCAAAGGAACAGAACTTCTCGAGTGATTAATAAGAATATGATTAAGACCTTGGAACTTTTTTTTCTCTTCCAAGTGTCTCATTGATGCTAAAAAGAGGTTTATATTTACAAAATAGTTTCTTGAAATATTTCTTGATATAAGAGATGTGATTGTATACGTGAGCAGTTAATCTAGTGTTTCCTTGAAAATACTTTACTGCTGTTCACTGGTGGAACCCATGGTATTCTGGGCCATGTTCTGGCCTGTAGTGCCCACACATTATGACTCTGTTGGGCTAAAGGATGTAAGAAAATCAGGGAACTTATTTATGAACAAGCTTTGAATTATATATGTCATGAAAATGAGCATTATAGAATCCTAGAAAGTTATTGCAACATTACATATTAAGGTTACAATTAAGACAAGTCTGCTCAACTAGATTAACTTTTCTTAATATTATTCAGGTGTACTTAATGTATGTAACTTGAACAGAGTTTAAAAGCAGAGTGCTTGTGTTCAAGATGGAAGGTGTGAATGGAGCAACAGAACTTTAACTTTCATAATTCTTATAAATTTTAGAATATTTTTGAAAATGTGACAAAAGGAAAGTTTCCATTCATTTGTATAGATCATTAATGATTCAATGCACACCTTTAAGAAAATAATTCTGTCCATAATCAACCTTTATATGCCATGTCAGAGGAGCAAATAATGTGCACTAGTATGTGCCTTTCTACATAATTTTTGATTTACTGGTACAGTATATTGCTTTTAAAGGATCTTTTTATGACAAAATGCAATAATGATAATCCTGTAATAAACTAAAGTGCTATTTTCATAGCATATTAATTACCATTATGTTGTACAAAAAGATGAAGATGTTCCTAAACCTTTGAGTATGTCATTAAGATTAATTGATTAGAAGATGTTCCTAAACCTTTGAGTATGTCATTAAGATTAATTGATTAAGGTAATTAACTTATTTTACTGTGTAGGATGTAATGTCAAAAAAACAAAATATCAAATTCATAAGACTATTTCTTTTAAGTCACATAAAATGTATTTTGTAATGAAAACCTTCCTTATATCATTTATGACTGCTTTTTGATGTACTTAGTACAAAAGAACCATCAAAGTAATGTATTATATAGGAATATATAACTATCTGAATATATGCCTTGAAGGACTATCTTATGTTTATATTTTTAATTTTTCTACGACCACTGTTGGTATACACATACTGCTCAGGCATGTTCAGGATTATATAACTGCTGTATGTTAAAGTCTTCACTCTACAAATTTTCATCATTATGCTTAGGATGTAGCTTTTATACAGAATTTCAATTTAACATTTTACTCATTACTTTTTGTTTTTATGTGTACTGTGTTCTTAACTTATCCCTTTATTTATAGGTAAAACTGTGATAGTTAAACTATATTCTTAAGCTCCTGACTAACTAGAGAACCATGCCTTTAATATAAACAAGGTATACATTATTGTGCATCTTCTGTTTTTTCTCAGAGGACTTGAAAGTTTTTGGCAAATTCTTAGTTGCACATAACTTTAAATGTAAGTATATAGGTCATAGTGGGAGCATATGTAGTAACTGGAAAGGTATGTTATTTATATATTCAGGTACTGGATTATCAGGAATAAAAGAAATATATCATCAACAAGAAATAAAACTTATCTAATTTTTGACATATCTGGTTTGTCTCATTACTTATTAAAAAAAAAATGCAGCATTTTTTAGGTTTTCGTAGGGACTAATGGAATTTGTGATAGGTAGTATGCGAGTAATGACTGCCTTCTTCTAAGAAATGAATTATACCTGAATGAATTTTTTTTATACACATATATATCATCCTAATTTTGCCTGTCATTATGCTCTTGGATTGTGAATCACTCATTACTTATCATTTAAGAAGTAATATTTACTTTATCTGAAAAGAGTATACTTACTGAAACAGGAAAGAAAGGAGAATATATGTTATGTAGGAGGAAGATATAATACTTGTGGCTGTGACACAACTCTTTACCATAATTTTAATGTTACAGTACCATATATTGAAAGAGGCAAATGATTGTGTACATATTAACTGTATTTGTAATTGATTTAGTGTATTATATGATGTGTACACTAGATTAGAATGATTTAATGATTTTTTTTTACATATTCACTTGTGACTATTATTACATAGATGTAATGTTGTAAGTAATGGCTGCTTTATACAAGTGATGTACAGTATTAATTGCCAAAATATTTTCTTTGTGACTGAAATGTATTAGTCATAAATTGTTTATCCATTCATGTAATTTAGAAGTATTAGGGGTATAAATTATGTATCCAAACATGTATCACATGTAAATTCTATCCTTAGTGCACAATATAAACTTTACATCCTATTACATTTTTGTACTTCACATATGTGATATTTCAGAGTTTACATTTTTATTTTGCAATTTTTTTTTTCCACTAAATAGAACCTCTTTTTGCATTCTGTTCTGCTTTTAGACATATTACTACACTCATTTACATTACAACAGTAGGTTTATGTTTTAGTGCCATGGCAACTCGTGGAAGGCCACGAGGCAGTGCTCGTGGGCGAGGACGAGGAAGTAGAACTGGAGATCCAGCCTTCAAGTACACAGTCAGTCGTGGGGTGAGTTCCTGTCCCCCATCACTGTCCTTACTGAATATTATTTTTTTTTTTAATGAGAAATTACATCTGATGCTTGTCACACTTCCTTCATAAATATGTGGTCTGCTAGTGTAGAATGTGACCGAAAATAATTTCAAATATAGCATAGTTCATTGAACTTTACCAAACATATAATTATTATAGATAACCATTTCATGTGCTAAGATTACAAACTATCATGGGATTTTACTGAAATTCACATTTACATTTTCTATTGCTGTAAAAGATGAAATAGTTCAAACAGAACTTTTTTGGAATGCGTTGTAGAAATTGTGTGGCTTAAGATGAATCTGTCGTTCCATATGTATGTGTGAATTTATAATATTATTAATATTATGTAGCCATAGGATGCCTTTTGAGAGGCTCAAGCAACTTCAAGGCTGTGCTAATTTTGCAGCAGGGTGAGATGGGGCAAAAAGGTCCTCAGTGATGCTGTACTGACAATGATTCAGCTTCATTGAAGATGACATCTTACTATTGGTGGTACCATTTGCGAGCAGAGTCCACTTTGTATATGTATATGTATATGCATGTAGTCGCCAGCACCGCTGGACCAGACATCACCCTTCTGAAACCACACTCCCCAAACTTGTACTGTGCAAATTACCCTCTCTTGTCTGTATTCTGGACACCAGTCCAATCCAGCACAACAAACTCCAGTTCAACACATCACAAGAATCCTCATGTCGAAGATGCAACTTTTATGTTAAACATATTGAACTCTTACTTCTCAGTTGTCTTGAACTGATCCCACAAACACACACACACACACACACGAGTGTCACAGGGTTCAGTTCTTGGACTATTACTTTTCTTGATCTATATGAATGACTTGCCAGGAGGTATGAACTCCTACCTGAATATGTTTGCAGGTGATGCAAAATTCTTGAGGTAAGTGAAAAGTGAGATGGATTGTATCATCTTACAAAATGTAAACAGACTTCAAAGTAAGTGATACTTCATTGATGAAATTCAACCCAAGCATGTGTAGTGATGAGGATTGGCAATGTGAGGGAAGTGTGCATTATAATTATAATGTAGCAGGAAAAGAGATTCTAGGTTCTGTGTGGTAGAAGGACCTGGGAGGTAATATCATCTCTAACCTGTCGCCAGATTCTCCTATTAGGAGAAGAGTTAAGGAGACAAACTGACTGCTGGCAAATATCAGTATAGGTTTCTGGTATGGATAATGAAGTGTTTAGCAAGCTGTTCAAATCCTACATAAGTGAGAACTAGATTATCTTTATTAAGTGTGGTCATTGCACTTGTAAAAGCACAAAGAGCTAAAGGAAAAGGTCTGGGAGAGGACAACAAAAAATTTTTTTAAAATTAAGAGAGCTGAATTTTAAGGGAAGACGTGATGTATTAAATTTACAAGTCTTGGAAGTGAGAAGAGTAAGGGGTGACCTGATCACAACATTTAAGTTTGTAAAACATTGATGACGTAGACAAAGAACAGTTCTTCGAAAGATTTAGGGATATAGCAACCAGAGGATGTAACAAAATTAAGAAACTTGTTAAAAAAGATATAAAGAAGTATTTTTGTATTTTATAAATGATGGATGAATATAATAGAATGATTCTGGACACGGTTAATGCAGACAGCTTACTTGAAATTTGGGAGTTGTATGATTATAAAGAATGTTCAAAAGATGGAGGCCTCACATGCTTAAAACCCCCTCCCCATACAAAAGAAATAGGTAATTGCATATACAATGTTCCTAAACAGCGCTGCTTTCATTGACATTCTGCATCAGTTTCATTAGATCACATTATACTGGTTATGTTCAGGATTCTTTGTGTCAGAAGGACACAGAAGTTAACATCATTGCTAGTATGTCACCAGACTCCTATACTAGGAGTGGAGTTAAGGAAACAAACTGTCTGCTGGCAAAGATCAGATTAGTTTTCAAGTATATGGATAAGGAAATATTTAGCAAGCTGTTCATGTCCTACATGAAGCCAAAACTAGACTATGCTTCTCAAGTTTGGTAAGTGCACTGAAAGAAGCACAGAGAACTAATAGAGAAGTCCAGATTAGGGCAATAAAGATGGTACCAGAATTAAGCTGATATACAGGGAAAGGTTTGGTGAATTAAATGTGCCAGCTTGGGAAGGGAGAAGAGTGAGGGATGATCTGATCAGAGTCATTAAGTTTTTGAAACAGATCAATGACATAGAAATTTGAACAGGTCTCCAAGAGATGTAGAAGTTGAACAACCAGAGAACATAACATGAAATTAAGGAAGAAACTAATTAAAATAGATGTAAGGAAGTACATTTATAGTATAAAAGTGGTTGATAAATGGAATATAATATTCAAAAACTTGGTTAATGCAGATAGCTTACTTAGATAAGAAGTTGTATGATGGTAGAGAAAGTTTAAGAGATGGGAGCCCCACCAGTGTAAAACTCCCTCCCTGTATGGTACAAATGGGTAATTTCACTCAATTACACATTTCTTAAACAAGGCTGCTCTTACTGATTTTCTTCAGCGTATTTTCTTCTCTGAATGTGATTTTAATATTTCATTAACCATATTCTGTAATGTTTCATAATCTCATTACTGTTGTTATGTACGTACCATTATGATATGCATATTGTGATAGGGTAAACCATAATGTTGAAAAGAAAGCTTACCTGTCCATTTATATCCATGCCACAAACTTAATAGTATATGACCGAATCCATCTGATACTTTACTAAATTAGTTAAGGTGTGTCTAGGTGCACATGCAGTAACCTGTTTGAGTTCCCACCAAATAGGTGTCTTTTAAACTTTCTCCCATTTATTTTATTTACTTGAATTATGTATGGTAATTTGAAGATTTGGTAGTCTCCTTGTACTAAAATTTTACAGCAACCATGCTTTTATGACATGTTTAATCCTTGCTATCATTACTGTATGATTACCATATCCGTGACCCTGAAAGAAGTTTTATATTTTGCTGCTAAGACACCATGGATATACCTTTTCCCAGACTCATTTGTGTCAAATGATGATACCTATGTTTCACTGTATTTCTACTTATTTAGTTAATTTGATGACTAAAGTAGCTTCCTCTTCTTAACAGGGATTCTTCCACTCTCCCACCTCAGATGTGGCAGATATACCAGAAGAAGAAAGACCAAAACGTCTAAAGGTAAATTTTTACAAATTTAGCTTGATTTGTTATTTGTTAAAAGTTAATGTCCATTGGTATAATCAGTGCAGTCCTTGAGGAAACTTAATTCAACAAGCATTTATTGTTAGAAATTTACTGATGAGAGGAATGGATAGTATGTATACAGTACAAGCATTTGTTTTTATTACTTGCGAAGAAGAATTCCATTTTCTTTGTTGTGTGTATGCTTTCTGGTCTTTGGGCATAAATACATGAAATGCTTTGTTTTTTGTATCTTATGTGAGTAAGAATACTGTACCAACTACTTTTGCCCTGCATCAATGCAATCTCTGCTAATATTAGCAAGGAACCACAGGCTAGTTTAGCTTCTCTCCTCGTGGCTTATTATAATCTGTTCTTGTCAGGTTTTTGGAAAGTCAGATGAGTGTGGGATGTGTAAACACCTGCTTGCATTCATGGGGAGGAAGTTTTAAATACAGGACCCCCATATCTTAACCTAACATTTCCATCATGTAAAATTCTGAAATACCCTTCCCGACCACATGTCTATTCTTTGATTCTTTGTGTGTTCCTGATATCCACTACTTGTTCGTTTCATCACCCTGCTTGACATTATTTTTTCTTAGTTTCTTATTGTGTTCTATAAGTTGAAGAAGGACTTAATAAATCAAACAAATGCAGTTACTATGTACCAAGTTTCCTTCTAGTAGAATGAAGTATTAAAACTTTCTGATATATCAGTGTGTATAATGAAAATAGGGAATCTTGCAGGGATTACTTATTTAGATTTGTGTCAGAAATGCCAAGACTATCCTTTCCTTAACCATGTATGGCAGGTTAGAGTTTGATGTCTTCACAGTCCTTGAATGTGATTTTCTTATGATGAGTTAGGAATGATGTTTGTTCTAAAGTCTTTTTCACAAGTTGATATTTTCTGATGGGGGTATTTTTTTTTTTTTTTATTAGTTTTTACTCATTCCCATCCTCATTTTGCTTTAGATTTGTTTAGGTTCAACTTTACTTGCTATGTTTCTGACCACTGCTACCACTTACTCAAGTCTCTTCAAGATACCCCTACCTTGAATATGGTGCAATCCACCCATAAGCTTTGTATCATAGGCAAATATAATAATAAGAGAATGTAGTCCAGGTAGATATTTTTCTTACATCTGAAATGATAATGGGCCTGAAATAAGGACAAAGGAACTCTTGCTTGCAACTATTACTCATTTAGAAGATGCTCTTATATATGACATTTGCATCGTCTCGTTCAGGTATCTCCTGGCTTTTAAGGGCTTACCTCTTATATCAGCCTGAAAGTCTGTTTCCTCTTTGAAACTCTTGTGAGAGACAGTAAACAAGTATTTTTGACCATCCAAAAGTATGCAGGCCACCAACTCATTTCCATCCTCCAAAATATAACTATTTAAAAAAAAATCCAGTAGGTTATTAAGACATGACCCTTTAGTTAAATTCAGTGCAGATTTTGTTTATATTATATTATTCATGTTCTGAAACTGGTTCCTTCTCAATCCAGAAAGACCGAAGACAGTGATTACTTTGATATGAAATCAGTTTTTCCAACTTTTCCTCTAGTTCTTTACACTTCTTTTTATCAACTACTTTAACTGCATCAATATTTCAAAATCATATTTGCTTTTAAATGTCACACTACTTTTTATTAGATTACACATCTTTTTGTGATGTTTTCACAAATATTTTACCATGGATCTTTCTATCATACTTGGCAGCTGCAGTCATTCCATGTGGTCTTACCAGACTATGCTTGCTTACGGTAAAATTGCGAAAAGTGAAAAGCTACCTTTGGTGAGGCTGTATCATCATAACCTGACACATCATAGTACAGTCTTGTCAAAAAACACTTTATTCTAAAGAGGTCCATCTTGTCCCTGCTACTGAGCATAGTACAGCCTTAGGGGAAGCAAGAACCTTAGGATGTGGGGTCCTAAGTTTTATAATGATGTATGGGAAATTGTATGAAAGGAGAAAGTTGAAAGTTAATGTAATTAAAAGCAAGGTTATTAAGTTTAGCAGTATAGAAAGACTTGGCTGTAGATGGGGGATCTAGTTTTTATTGATTATACTTGACAACTAGAGAGTGGATTTAATTGTTTCAGTTACCTGACAATATTTGTGGTGAGGAGCATTAATTGAGTAAGAAATGATAGGGTAAGAGAGAGGCTTGATAGTAAGAGGAGTATTATAAGGAAGCTGTGTAAGGGTGTGCTGAAATGGTTTGGATACATGTATAGGATGAGTGTGGAAAGGATTGCCAAGAGCGTAGAATGGTAAAAACACTGGAAGTGGATGGAACAAGGAAAAGTGGGAAACTGAGAAGGATGGAGCGAAAGAGGCCTTGAGTGTTCAGGACCTGAACAGGTAGGAAGGTGTTACTTGTGCATTGGATAGAAAAAACTGGAGCAGTGTGGCGTATGATGGGCTGCATTTTGTCAGTGGGCAGAACCAGGCCATATAAACTGGCCAATGGAAAGATGGATAGAGCCTGGTTGTGTATAAGGTGCAGCAGATTTAATGCATTATACATGAGATCTAGAGAGTGGATGTGAGTGAGAGGTCATTCTTCATCTGTCCCTGGCATTACCTGAGTATTGCAAGAAAAGGCAAATATATAAGAAATTATATATATATATATATATATATATATATATATATATATATGTATATATTTTTTTTTTCGCCTTTTCCCGCGTTAGCGAGGTAGCGTTAAGAACAGAGGACTGAGCCTTTGAGGGAAAATCCTCACTTGGCCC
>JAYMFT010193791.1:0-11808 GCA_038088735.1 Panulirus argus
GAGAGAGAGAGAGAGGGGGGGGGGAGAAACCAAGAAGATGGAATGGTGAAGTTAAGGAGAGACTGGGGTTATTGGGCTTGAACATTCAGGAGGATGAGAGGCATGCATGGGATAAAATGGGTTGGATGGATATGGTGTATGGGGGCAATGTGCAGCCATTGAACTGAACTTGGGTATATGAAGCAGTTAAGGTGAACTTTGGAATGGTTTGTATGGCTTGGCTGTAGATGATAGGCTTTAGTTTCAGTACATATGCATGAAAGGTAGAGAATGGATGTGTTCAAATGAGGCTCTTGTTTTTTCCTGACATTACCTAAATTAAAAGTGGGAGAAACAGATGTGTGAAAAAAAATGAATATTATGTTTAATGAAATTTTGTTTATTTCAGGTGTGATTTGGGCTCTTAGTGTATTAGGGTTCTTATATGCTGATGCCCTATCCATCCCTTCGTACAGTGTCCCACTAGCTCTTCTCTGTTTTATGGTCTTGTTCCTTCTTAATCCAACACGAACATTTCATCATGAGGCTCGATTCTGGCTCCTCAAGAAACTGGTAAGTTTCGCATTTCTATTAATCCTTTGATTCTTTGATATATTGAATTAGGACACGTATCATATGTATGAATGATATGAAAAGGGGAACTCAGATAGGAGTATTTTTGGTTATGGACAAGGGATATGATTTAACAGATTGCAAGGAAATTCAGTAATAGAACTGTGTGAAATTGGCATTTGTTAAATAGCAGATGAGATACAAGTTATTCAAATGGAATAGATACAAGTAATTCAAATGGAATTAGAAAACACCAAAGCTTTTGAGGGTAGCTTCTTGCATTTTGTTGTTAAGAGTTTGGCCTTGAGGTTAGTTGCATAGATATATATTTACTTGCCTTTTGGAAGTCTTTGGCGGCTGTGTTTCTTGTGTGTCTAGGGTACATTTCTTGGGATATGCATAATTTAAAGAAAGCTCTTTGTGAGTGTTGGTATATATTTTTTGTTTTTCCTTCATGCTTGTTCATCGTTTCCAGCGTTAGCAAGGTAGTGTGATGAACATACGAAGATAAGGCCTTTTTAGCTTGCATCCGTTTTTTAGCTGTCATGTGTAATGTACTGAAACCACAGCCCCATCCACAACCAGGCCCCACAGACCTTTCCATAGTTACCTCTGGCTGCTTCTTTACTCTGGTTCAGTCTACTGACAATATGTTGCCCCATGTATGTGGTACCACATTGCTCCAATTCACTCTATCCCATGCAGGCCTTTCACCCTTATACAAGTTCAGACCCTGAGCATTCAAAATCTTTTCACTCCATCCTTACATCTTCAATTTGGTCTGCTCGTTCTCCTTGTCCCTTCCACTTGTGACACATACAGTACCATCAGAAAGTCAGGAATATGGGGCCTTTTGTTGTGTGGTTGGGTGTCCTCAGAATTCCTGTGTCTATCAGCCTACCAAATGCTCAGATTTAGCTTAATTAGTACTTAAAAACTCTCCCTGGTGATCCCATCACCACAGACTGAGTACATCAGTGCATCATGCGACAAGCTAAAGAGAGGGGATACATGCTATGAGCTGCTGGAGTAACAAAGAACCATTTTTTTTTTTTCAATCACTTTTCGTCCCACATCCGCCCACCCACACTTTAGAATGGGGCACAAAAACCTCATCCAGCAAGAAAACGCTCGGATTCTTGCCCTGAAGGAGGCAAAAATGTCGGTGAAGGAGATTTGTCAGCGTACAGGGGTGAGCAAGTCAACCACCTTATAAATCTGTATCAGGGCGTCCCTGAAAGACTTCAGCAAATACTGACAAGCTTATCAAGAGGCAAGTATTGATAAATCCACCCATCACATCAAAACAATTGAAGCGAGCCTATCCCACCCTCCTTGGAAGTGTTACAGAACGCACCATTCAAGAATGCTGCCAAAATGCATGAACCTGCCTCTTCGTTCCCCTGACCATAAAACCCCAACTGACTTGCAAGATGCATGATGCTCATCTCAGTTTTGCAATGAACTACAGATGTTTCCCTGTTGAGGACTGGAGAAGGGTCTTATGGAGCGATGAGTTGACTTTCCAGTGTCGTGCAGTGAGGCATGGCAAGTTGAGACGTCTTTCATGCATGAATCCCCTTGACCCTTGTTACGTGCAAGTGACTGTTAAACACCTGGACTCGGTTGTGATTTGGGGCTGTTTCATTGGAGAGTCAGGGCAAGGGGATTCCAAGTGCTTCCCAAGAACATCACAATAAATGGAGACTGCTACATTGAAGTTCTTTGTGACCACATGATGAATTTTTATGAGATCCACGGCTGCAACTTTTTTATGAAAGACAGTGCATCTTGTCACAAGGCAAAGAAGTTCATGAAATGGTTGTCAGACAAGCAGGTGAATGTCCTTCAGTGGCCTGGGAATTCTCCATTGAGGAGCTGTGGTCTCACATGAAGCTTAAACTTCAAGAAAAGAACACCTCTTCAATTCCTTGCCTTCTTGATGCCATCAGAGACATCTGGTTGAAGAGAATAGTCCTTGATTACAGCAGAAACTTTACTGACTCTATACTGCAACACATACAAGCTGTTTTGAAGGCATGTGGTGGCCACATTAAGTATGGAAATATAGAAAATGAAATTATTTCTTTTTTTTTTACACCCATTCCTCAGACTTTCTACAAGTAATGTATATCCTCTTTGTCAATCTCTCATTCATTCTCTCCATTTCAGCACACTCTTTTCAGTTCTTTCAGCCATACTGTACTTATTTTCACACCTTTTTCTTTCCCTTTCCTATCACTACTTTCTTAATTACTCTCCTTACACCATGTATTGTCCTCAGACATTTAATTTCCAAAACTTGCACCTTCCATACATTTTCCTCTATAGCCCATGCCTCACATCTGTATAACTTTACTGGGTCTGCTTTACCTTCGAACATAACCATTTTTGCCTTCCCATTTTGTGCCCTCTCTTTCCACACTTTCATCTGTGCTCCCAGAACCTTTTCCCCCCTTACTCACCTTATGACTTGCCCCCTCTTCATGGTTTCATTCACTGCAGTATCCACCCCCAGGTATCAGAAACACCTCGCCTCCTCCGAGCTTTCTCCATTCAAACTCGTACCCCAACTAATCTGTCTCTCTGCACTGCTAAACCTAACAACCTTGCTTTTATATATATTTATTCTCAACTTCCTCCTTTCACACACTCCCAAACTCAGGCTCCAACTTCAGCAGTCTCTCACTTGAATCTGCCTCCAGTGCTGTGTCACTGGGAAACAAAAACTAAATCACTTTCAAGGCCTCCCTCACTCCCAGTAGACTACATATGTACCCCTCTCTCCAAGACTCTTGCATTTACCTCACTCACCACCCTATTCACAAACAAATTAAACAGCCAAGATTGCATATCACATCCCTGCTTCAGACCCACTTTCACCTGGAACTACTCTACATACTCACACACATGCCTTATTCTCTTGATGAAAACAATTCTGTTTCTTATGACATTTCTCCAATGCCTTATAGCCTCGAAACTTTCTTCAAAGCATCTATGTCTACCCTTTTATATTTTTTCTCCAGATTGATAAATTTCACTTGCAAATCCTTATTTTTCTTTAAGTATTTTTCACACACATCCTTCAATGCAAAGACTTGATCAACTCATCCTCTATCACTCCTGAAACCATATTGTTCCTTCCCAGTCTGATTCTCTGTCCATGCCACAACCCTTTCAATTACCTCTCTCCCATACATCATATGATGTACACTCAGCAAACTTCTTTTTCTTTCTTTCATACTTGATTGCTGTTTCCCGCATTTGCAGGGTAGCACCAGGAACATATGAAGAAAAGCCCTCATTTGCTCATATCCATTCTGTAGCTGTCATGTGAAATGTACTGAAACCACAGCCCTATATCTACATTCAGGCCCTGGTTCAGGCCATTGATAGCACATTCCTGTCTACCATATCACTCCAGTTCACTTTGTCCCATGCACAGCCTTCTGCTTTTTCAGACCCCATTCACTCAAAAACTTTTTCACTTAACAAACTTGAATCTCTGAAATTTGAACACTCACCTTTGTCCCACTTGCCTTTATGCATTGGCAATAAGTACACATCACTTGCTTTATGCAAGGGTTTTATCCTGTGAAAACCAAGCACAAAATTGCATATAGCAAACCAATAATTAAGAGAAGAATGGGATTTGTGCAGCAGTGTGAGATATGATGTTCCAAATGTATTTTCCCTATATTTTCATCATATTAGTATATTAGGAATTAACACAAAGATTAACAAAAATGTCTGTTAATGAATTTGGAAGAGGTTCTCTTCTGTTTACTTGCTTATTCTGGGGTAGTAGATGTTGCTGGACATTTTGATGCCATATTACAAACACAAACACAATGGGTTGCAGGAAGATCACAATAGCAGGTATATCCAAATCACACAGTTAGTGCAGATTCGCACACAACAGTGGTAACTACGAGAATGACCAGCGGGTGGAAACTTGGTGTGTTCCACCCAGGACCCATGCTTACTCCACCTGCCAATTGTCACTGGAGTTTTGGTGCACTTTTTATTGCACACACCTGCATAGTATCGAATTTTGACTGCATAAAAAGAGGAACTCGTGGAATTAGGTTTCTTGCAGAATAGCAAAATAGCTTTTAGGGATCCCACATAAAGCGAGGGCTGGGTGTACATCCATTCTTTGTATCCTCAGGCACCTCACCATGATCCATACATACATTGAAAATCCTAACTAACCAAGTGCAATAACCTCTACTCGTCTTCCACTGATGGGTATTTCTGGTCTTTAGCTAAGGTTATTGCTAACACTTTATGTTGCTTTACACCGTCCTTCATTTTTCTGTTCTGATGGTACTATAGCTGTCTCCCTCATAGACAAAGCATATCTCTTTGGTTTATGTTTCTCCTCTAACTCTACCGTGGATGACTCTAACATTTCTTCACCCCATGATGCTCCTCTTACTAATCCTATACCTTCTGGACACAAGTAAGGCATCTTGTCCTGATGGTATCCATCTCCATATACTGAATGAGTGTGCCTCTGAACTTGCATCTATGCTTGCTCATCCGTGTGGTTTCTATTAAAAACCAAAGCTTTTCCTTTTTGGAAGCATGTGTTGGTACATCCTTTCCCAAAGAAAGGTGACTGTTCTAGCCCCTTGAACTATTGCTCTGTTGCTTTGACATCTACCATATCCAAAGTCTTTGAGTCACTCCTCAACTCCTATATCTTTTGACTTCTTGAATCTCATTGTCTTGTCTCTGATCATCAGTATGGCTTCCGTAAGACAAGCTCCAATGTTGACATTCTTTCCTATGTCACTGATGTCTGTTCATCATCCCTGAAAGATTTTAGGGAATTCTATGTATGTGCCCTTGATATATATAAAGCTTTGTATTCCACCTCTTGACTCAATCAACATACTTGGTATTACTGTAATATACACTTTTTCTTGGAAACCCCACATTATAGAAATAATCAAGTCTGCCTCTAAGAAACTGGGAGTTGCGTTAGATATGTAAATTTCTTTTCTTCTGAGTAGTTGCTCCGTTTATACAAAGGACTGATCTGTCCTTGTGTGGAGAACTGCTCTCTCGCATCTGGGTTGGTTCTAGCTTTGCATCCTTACTTGTCAGAGTTGTGTCAAAAGAGGTTTGACTTATACGCTCTCCAAGGCTAACTTCAAAACTTGATCTCCTTGCCTTATGCCACAATATTGGTTCACTTTCCCTCTTGTATAGGTATTAATTTGTTTTTTTATCCTGAGGGTTGGCTGCTTGTGTGCCCTCACCACTAGATAGACCACACAATACATGGCAGGTTTCTGTGTCACGCCATTACTGTATAGCTGTTGGCTTCTCATATGTGGGTCATTTTGATAACTTTCTCTTTCCCTGTTCCTTGAAGCTTTGGAACTCTCTACCACCTCATGTCTTTTCCAATAACTATGACCTGGCACATTTTAAAAGACAGGTGTTTTACTTTCTCCAAAATTTGTAGATGCTTTCTTTTGTCTATTCTTTTTCTTTTTCAGAACCCTTTCTATATTTCAATTATGGCCTGGCCTTAACATGGACTTTTATTCATGACTGGAGCCTTCAGTTTAAGAAAAGTAGGAAAACTGGTTAGCAACCATTATCATATAACTTACTATTTGACAGGCATGCAAAAGAGAGAGACTTGGATGTGAATGAGCTGAGGGGGCCAGCGGGTGGAATGTCTGTTCATTACTTAGTGAAGGTGAGGTTGAAGATTTATAGAGGTTTTCAGAGAAGAGGAAACGATTTGGATGAGAAAACAGTGGTGAAAGTGAAGTTAGAAAAGAGATGCAAGTGAAGAACTACATGAGAGATTGAGTGTAGAATAGCAAAAGGTGAGAATAAAGGAAGCTAGGGGAGTGAATAGGGAATGATAAGTATTTAGTAAAGCAGTGCTGGCATGTGCAAGAGAAGTGTGTGAAATGTGGAAGGTGGGAGGTGGAATTAAGACTTTGCTTTTGATTTTTTCAATCCAATAATCAATATTCCTAGGCAATGTCGGTACCTCTACTATGACAAAATCTGTAATTCAGCAACTGCTTGGACAGGGTTGCCAAGATAAAGACAATATTGTTTGATTTACAGTCACGGTGATGAAGTGGCATAAGTACGTTGAGTACTGTATTGTATACATAATTGAAGCATGCTGTAATTACAGATCAATATATTCTAAAGTAATTTCCTTACAGTAAATGCAGTGATTTTATAGGGTACTTTTATTTTCTTCATGGGCCAGAGCGCACAGATGTAAGGGGAGGATGAGATCAGTAGGTACATTGCTTCATGTTATGTATCTTTCAACAAACGCCTGATCAAATTGCACTACCTCCTGGGCACTTGCAACATATATATGGTAGAATAGTGAATCACTATATACTTTATCATACAAATGTTACATCATACATCATACTATTCAATTTTTTGTATTGTACTTTTTTCTTAAGTAATTGTTTATTTCTGAAATAGGCTGGGGAAAAATATTTTTGATTCATTATTAAGATGGTGAGCAGTAAAACTTAATATTTCAGTTCATTTCTTTATATGAGAATGTTGGCATACTGAGCTGGAAAGTTTAAGGTGTAATGTGATTGAACAGGTTTGTGATGTATCTCCTTGTTTGTATGATACGTTGATAATAGTATGGTGGTGGAGGTTATGGCCAGATTGTGAGTAAATTTGATCATATGAATGATGTAAAAAGAATACTAGGAGGAGTTGTTTTGCATCATGCTCTTGTTTATGATGTTAGAATGATGTTTATAGTTATAGACATAAGTTAAAGAGCTTATGCTGATATTCAGCATCTTGTATCTTTTGTTTATAGCCATTGAAAAGATACCAAGGTTTGCTACTTATTTTCCAGGGACGTGTGGTGTGTGCACCATTCTTTTTTGTGCAGTTTGCAGACTTTTGGCTGGGTGACCAGTTGAATACTCTAGTCCAGGTGCTAAAAGATTTTGAGTATTCTCTCTGCTTCTATATGCAGGGTATCAACTGGTATGCAAGTGAGAATGGTAAGTTAAATAGGGCCACACTTTTTAATTTTTTAGCCAGTTGATGAACTGTAAAGAACTTTTACCATATTTCTTTTCTGTAATTATTAATGTGTATAATACTTTATATATATGACAGCCAAAAAGAGGATGTGGGTGAGTAAGGCCACTGTTTTTCTGTTTCTGTTGCTGTGTTGGGAATAAGTGAACAAATGAAATTGTTTCAAAGATACAGTTCGACTTGGGTCTGAAAGTGAATGTATCTTCAGACTGTTATATTACTGAGTGATTTGCAATGAAAAAACCTATTATCAAGGATAGATGATACATGTAGTATGAATTTGTGATAGGAACACAAAGTGAAAAAATCGGTACTAGTCATTACATGAGGAGTGCCAGTGGCATTTACCAATTGAGTTGTATGTGGAAAATTTAGCCATAGCAGAACATTTGTTCAGTCTTATAATAGTAAGCACACTTATCAGTATGTCTAGACTTTATTTCTTCTTTATGCTAACACCCTCATGAACTAATTCACTAATAATATTATCCCCTCCCACTTGTGGAGTTAGTTGTGATCATCTGGCATGGAAGAGTTGCACTGTACTTTCATTTTCTTCATATAGATTTTTCTGCATCCAATTCATTTTTTGTGAAAGCATATAATTCTGTGTAAAATTCATTGCACCTTGATGTTGAACTAGAAACTAGAAGTAATTTTAAAGATCTGAAGTCTTGCATTGTAGATTTCAATGCAGTCTTCTCATGTTTTTCCCTGTGAGAAACCAAGTAAGCACAATAAGATTTATATAAAGGACAATTTTAAGCTTTACAGGTGAATTGGAACAGATGTGAGTGATACAAAGGCTGAGAAATTGAAAAGATGGTATATTAAGAATTTTTTCCTGAATTGTTCACTTGCTTAGTTTTTGCCATTACTTTTTATTCTTTTTATTTTTTATCATTTCATTGGACAGTATAAGTTTTTAGGAATGTTATGATGATTTTAGAAATTTGATACTATTTACGGTTTGGCTTCAAGTGATTAAAAAAAAAAAAAAAAAGTCATCCCTTTGCACCCATAGAGTATATTGTTGTACTTCATACTGGATTTATATTTGTAGTATGATGCTGTTACAATTAAACTTTCTTTTATAACTATCTTACATTTTAATGTGGTTGTAAGGGGGTTGCACAGGATGTGGTAGTTTGGGCAGCAGTGATGGTGTGGGGAGGAGGACTCTTGCACCATTTGCAGTTGCTGTAAAACACTTGGCTCTCGCTATGGAGAAGTGACAGGAGGGGAAAGATATGTTGCAGGGTGTTGCTTATGTCTCCTGCAGTATCTCTGGACCTCCCGACAGAGCAACCAGAAGCCTGCAAAATGGACTTGGGTAAATTATCCCTTAACTCAAATACAAAATTTTCTTGAGAAATAAAGAAATTTAGATTAGTAACAGAAACACTAAATAGTGTGTGGAGAGGAATATGGCTGATGGATGTGTTAGGCAGGCAGCCTCTTCCCCAAGGTGTGTGTCTTGCAGTTACAGTGGTTCTGTATGCATTTCCACCACATTTATTCAGAACTTTCAGTGACTTTTAGTGTAAATATTGACCTTATTTCTAACTGATAATGACAGGAAAATAACCAGGTGACAATGGGAATGGAGGAATTCCTCACATATAGAATGGTTGATTTAAAGATGAAAATTAAAATTATAAAGAAGCACGAAGGTGGGCAAACACTATTCCATCTCTTGTGAGTTTGGGTTGGCTAGCCCTCCAGTGATCACAATTTTGCAAGACATTGAATGCATTAAAGAACATGTAAAAGGTTTGGCATCTTTAAAATCAACTGTCATAACCAAGAAGCAAGCTGTTGCTATTTATGAAATGGAGAAATTACTAACGTTGTGGATGGAAGATCACATTCAGTGTTTTGTACTAGTCAAATGGTAATGCAAGCAAAGGGAAGAAGTCTCTTCAAAAACATTAAAGGAAAGTACAGTAATACTGATGCAGAATTTGTGGGCACTTATGGACAGTTCAATATATTAAGGCTCATGTTACTTTTCGTAATGATAAAGTGAGCAATGAGTCTGAGTGTCACCAAGATTAAGGTAAATAGACATTTTTATTGTTTAATAATGTGTTTCTCATGCTTAGTTTTTTAGTTAGTTATTTTTACCCCATATATCTAGTGCTCAGTGTGGTGGTAATTTTGTGTTGGTGTTGCAGTCTGGAGTCTGGGGTGATTTAAGTATTGTTAGTATGGTGGGCAAGTATAGTACAGTGTGCATCGTATGACATCAATAGAAAACAGGTGCCTGTGCGATGTGGTATCAGAGAAAAGTAAATTGTAATTGTGGATGGGAGGCTCAACTATTTTGGGTGAAATTATATGGTTTTCGAGTTGTGGAAATTTCAGCTTGCACATTGTTATTAAGATTGTAACCCTTACATGAGTCAAGGAGCTGCTGTAGATAGTACTCTCAGATTCAGGGTCATCATTGTCATCCTCAGAATTGGATACACAGTATGCTAGGGTACTGTCAAATTTGTCATCATCTAAAGCAGTGGTTCTCAACGTAATTTTGCTGTGACCCTAAATTTGCCACCTACAAGATCTTGTGACCCTCAGAACTATGATAAGTATTTAAATGTGTAAGTATTTAAATGTGCATGTATTTGTAAATTAATATCAATATCATATGTTCAAGGTCCAGATTAATATGTAACGGGTATTTCTTGATTTTTTCCAATGTTCTGTCAGGGGACTGAACCAGGGCATGTGAAGCATTTGGGATAGACCATAGAAAGGTCTCTGGGGCATAGGTAACTGATTTTTCGGTGCATTATGCATGACAGCTAGAGAATGGATGTTCGTGGATGTGGCCTTTCTTTGTCTGTTCCTGGCACTACCATGCAAACTTGGAAAATGGTGATCAAATATGAAAAAATTTTCCTTAATTAATTACTGTGCCCACCCGTGAAGTAGGCATGAGAAGGTTGCAGCGCAACCAAGGATAAACATGAAATAAAACAATGAAACTTTTTCTCAAACTGCTTGCAATGACCAGGTACTGAATTAGCAAGGTTCTGAAGCCATTTAGGGTCCATCTTTGCCCAGATTTCAAGAATGGCCATCTTTAGCTTAGGTAGCAGTGAAGCATCCCTGTCACGTAATTTCATTTTCATGTGACTACAAGGTTTCAGTGGGATGAAAATCTGGTGAATTCCCAGGCCAGTCACTGATGAACTCCACTGCTTAGCCCGTAGACCAATCAGTGACTAGTTGGCAGTGTGGCAGGGTGCCTTATCCTGTTTGAACACTTTGGCCATGTACTTTTTGAACAAATCTGGAAGATGGTCACACAGTAGCTCAAGGTAACTGTCTCTTCATATTTTCATTCTTTGGCAATACTACAAAGTCCTCAACACCATAAATGAAAAAATCTCATATCATAAATGAAGCAGGAAACTTAACAGTGCTTGCAGTGTACTTGGTGTCAAATGGATTGTATCTTAGTAAATTGTACACATACCTGCCATGGCCACCTATCAAAGAAAAAGTGGATTCATCTCTCTGCAAGACACCTCTGAACTTAGCTGTAATTTATACTGCATATTTCTTGCAAAAATTGACTCTTTTTCTGGTGAGTAATGGGTTACAAGTGGTTTGCAGCCTGCAGCTCCGATACTTAAGGTCCTTGTGTAAGTGGCACTGCACCATCCTTACCGACACATCACTGATCTTTCAAAGGTTTTTTCTCTATATATTTTTGCTCTCAAGTGTGGATCTGCATCCACCTGGTGTTTAAGAACATTCAGAGTATGTGGAGAGGTTTTCTGGCCTTCCCAGGGTGTTTCACATGGGGTGGTGTAATGGTGCCACTATCAATAGATTTCTTCACCCATTGTTGTACTGATCTCTAGCTCACTTTGGTAGTGTTAGAAATTTTTTTATGTGGCTTATTTCCCCTTGCAAAGTGCAACTTGTTAAGTGGTAGAGGTGCAAAAAGGGAAAATAAAGCAATGAAAATACAGGGCATAACTAGGGAATACAACTTGGCATTTCCACCTCCTACAACAGCTTAACTGCTTCTGAGGTGAGCTCATGTGATATGCCACTGCTCGCTTGAGGTTGCCACGTTCACTGGTGGACACCAACACCATTTTCTGTAGGTTAAGGTGACTTTTTTTTTTTTTTTTTTTTTTTTTTTTTTTTTTTTTTTTTTTTATAGTT
>JAYMFT010193802.1:0-11808 GCA_038088735.1 Panulirus argus
AAAAAAAAAAAAAAATATATATATATATATATATATATATATATATATATATATATATATATATATATACATATATACATACAATACATACATATGCATACCAACATATACTATATATATATAAATAAATACATACATACACATACACATGCATATACACATATATACACATACATATTCATACTCGCTTGCCTCCATCCTTTCCTGACGCCACCCCACCCCACAGGAAATAGCATCACCACCCCATGCATCAGCAGGGTTGCGCCAGAAAACAAACGAAAAAGGCCACATTCGCTCACACTCAGTCTCCAGCTGTCATGAGTGATGCACTGAAACCACAGCTCCCTATCCACATCTAGGCCCCACAGACCTTTTCATGGTTTACCCAAGACATTTCAGATGCCCTGGTTCAGTCCATTGACGGAACGTCAACTCAATTCCAATTCTGTCTATTCCGTGCACACCGTTCATCCTCCTGCATGTTCAGGCCCCAATCACAAAATCTTTTTCACTCTATCCTTCCACCTCCAATTTGGTCCCCTCCACTTCTGACACATATTCTCTTTGCCAACCTTTCCTCACTCATTCTCTACATATGTCCAAACCATTTTAACATACCCTCTTCTGCTCTTTCAACCAAACTCTTTATTTACCACACAACTCTCTTATCCCTTTATTACTTACTTGATCAAACCACCTCACACTTCATACTGTCCTCAAACATTTCATTTCAAACACATCTACCCTCTTCCACACAACCCTATATATATAGCCCATGGCTCCCAACCATACAATAATGTTGGAAGGACTATTCCTTCACACATACACATTTTTCTCTCCATGATAACATTCTTTTTTTCCACACATTCTTCATTGCTCCCATAACCTTTGCCTCCTCTGCCTTCCTATGACTCGCTTGTGCTTCCTTGGTTCCATTCGCTACCAAATCCACTCCCAGATATCTAAAAAAAAACTTCCTCCAATTTTTCTCAATTCAAACGTACTTGCCAACTCACTTGTCTCTCAACCCTGCTGAATCTAATAACCTTGCTTTTATTCACATTTACTCTCAACTTTCCCCTTTCACACTCTTTTCCAAACTCAGTCACCAACTTCTGCAGTTTCTCACTCAAATCTACCACCAGTGCTGTATCATCGGTGAACAACAACTGACTCACTTCCCAGGCCCTCTCATCCCCAAAAGACTGCATACACACTCCTCTCTCCAAAACTCTTGTATTTACCTCCCTTACCACCCCATGGATAAATAAATCAAACAACCATTATGACATCATACACCCTTACCACAGACCAACCTTCATTGGGAAACAATCACTCTCCTCTCTCCCCACTTGCAAACAAGCCTTACACCATAAATAAAAACTTCTCACTGTTTCTAGCAGCTTACCTCCCACACCATATACTAAGATCTTCCACAAACCATCTCTTTCAACTCTATCATATGCCTTCTCCAGATCGATAAATGCTACATACCAATCCATCTGTTTCTCTAAGTATTTCTCACACACTTTCTTCAAAGCAAATATCAGATCCACATATCTTCTACCACTTCTGAAACCACACTGCCCCTCCCCAATCTGATGCTTGGTACATGCCTTCACCCTTTCAATCAATACCCTCTTATATAATGTTCCAGGTATACTCAACAAACTTATACCTCTGTAAACTGAACATTCACCTTTATCCCCTTTTTTATACAATGGCACTATACATGCATTCTTCCAAACCTCAGGCACTTCACCATGATCCATACATACAATGAATTTCTTTACCAACCAATTAACAACACAGTCAGCCCCTTCCTTAACAAATTCAACTGCAATATCATCCAATCCTGCTGCCTTCCCAGATTTTATCTTTCGCAAGGCTTTCACCACCTCCTCTTTCTTCATAAAAACAATCTCCCTAACACTCTCACTTCACATACCACCCTGACCCAAACATAAACTACATCTACCACTCTGTCATCAAACACATTTAACAATCCTTCAAAATACTCACTCCATCATTACCTGTTATAACTTCCCCTTTTGCTCCCTTCACCCATGTCCCCATTTGTTCTCATCCTTCGCACATTATTTACTTCCTTCCAAAACACCTTTTTATTCTACCTAAAGTTTAATGATATTCTCTCACCTCAACTCTCATTTGCCCTCTTTCTCAACTCCTGCACTTTCCTCTAGACCTCCAACTGCTTTCTCTTATGCATCTCCCAATTATTTGCACTCCTTCCTTGTGAGTACCACCCAAATGTCTCTCCTTTCTCTTTCACCAGCAACTTTACTTCTTCAGCCCACCACTCAATACCCTTTGTAATCTGCCTATCTCCCACCTTTCACATGCCACATGCATCTCTAGCACATGCAATCATTGCTTCCCTAAAAACTCCCATTCCTTATCCACTCCCCTCACTTCATTTGCTGTCACCTTTTGCCATTGTACACTCAACCTGCTGGTATTTCTTCACACATCTCTCACTTCCAAGCTCACTTACTCTCACCACTCTCTTCTCCCTGACATCGTCCCATCTTTTTCAAAAACCTCTACAAAATCTTCACCCTCGCCTTAACAAGGAAGTGATCAGACATCCCACCAGCTGCCCCTCTCAGCACATTTACATCCAAAAGTCTCTATTTTACAGGCCAATCAATTAATACGTAATCTAATAATGCCCATTGACCATCTCTACTACTCACAAATGTTTATTTGTGTATATCTCTTTTTAAACCACATATTCCCAATAACCAGTCTAATTTCAGCAATGAACTCCACTCCACTAGCTCTTAACCATTTCCATTCATAACCCTGAATGCCTCATGCACACCTATTATCCCCTCAACTCCCACATTACTTACCTTAGCATTTAAATCACCCATCACTGATACCCAGTCTCATGCACCAAAACTACAGACACAATCACATGATCTTTCTTCTCATAGCCAGGTACATAAGCCATCCACTTTCAGTTTTACCCACATCAATCTAGAATTCTTTCTTACAGTCTATCACAAACTACCACAACTTCTGCTTCAGGAATAGTGCTACTCCTTCCTTAGCTCTTATTGTCTCACCAACCCCTGACTTTACTCCCAAGATATTTCCAAACCATTCCTGTCCTTTTTCCCTTGAGATTCATTTCACCCAGAACTAGAACATCAGGTTTCTTTCGTCAATTATACTACCTATCTCTCCTCTCATCTTGGCTACAACCACATACATTCAGACATTCCAATCTGAGCCTTTGAGAAGGATAAGCACTCCCCACTTGACTCCTTCTTTCATTCCCTCTTTTAGAGATTGAAATACAAGAAGGGGAGGTTTTCCAGCCCCCCTGCTCCCACCCTCTTTAGTCACCTTCTACAACACACACGGAATACAGAGGTAGAATTCTTTCTCCTCTACCTCAGAAGGAAAAGATGAATGGACTGAGTGAGGATTTTTCTCTCTAAGGCTCAGTCATCTGTTCCTGATGCTACCTCGCTAACATGGAGAAATGGCGAATATGTATGAAAAAAATCATACATATTTGCCAGTTCCAGCATCAGCAAGGTAGCATTCAAGAACAGATGACAAAGCCTTAGAGGGAAAACTCCTCACTTGGCCCCTTCTCTGTTCCTTTTTCGGAAAAGTAAAACTGAAGGGGTCATTATAGCATAACATTAATCATGTGTTTGGTAAGCTTATCAAACGAATAAATGTTCAAGTTGCAAGTCTGCAATGTGTATGATGTATTTCTCCTTATGGTAAAATACATATCCATTTAATATTTATGGAGAAAATGGTAACACAAAACATTAAATGAAAGCAAGGAAAGTGGATTAAAGTTTCTGAGCAATAGAAAAGTCAAAGCAACTGCAAATGGACCCACGGCTGATAAAAATGTACCTTTGGATTTTCCATGTGGAGCAGTTTTAGCTTCAATGATAGCAGACATTGATAAGGAAGAAAGAGAAAGTAAAATCAGGTGATCTGTAGATATGAGTCAGTAAAACACTGGGTGTTGAAGTTGCATGCTAACCTACATGCTCCATGCTAACCCTGACTAATGCCAAATTCTCACTTGTGTATGATGTCATGATCATGCGAGAAGAAAGAATGATGAAATCAGCCTCAGCTTACAGAAAGACCTAAACAAACATCAAAGTTGGTCCGATTAATGGATAATAAAAGTAACTAATTTTTTTTGGCTTCCCAATGCACAAAATAATAATCATTTTTCTATATATGAAAAGATGCACAAAAAATAAATGCCATTATTCTTTCAATTGAATTATGCCATAATCACACCTAATTTACAAAATACATATTATTTACAAGACTAATCAATCTTAAGTATGAAAAGCTATTCATTACCTTTTTTCTTCTTTTTTTCATATATGACTGCTTTTTCCTGCATTAGTGAGGCAGCGACAGGAACAAATGAAGGCTAGCCGGTTTGTCCCACATCTTCTCTAGCTGTCATGTGCAATGCATCAAAACCACAGCCATCTATCCACAACCAGGCTCCTAAGACCTTTCCAGGGTTTCCCCCAGCTGCTTCACATGCCCTGATTCAGTCCACTGATACCACAGCAACCCCTAAGAACCACATCATTCCAATCTACTCTAACCTGTGCACACCTTTCACATTCCTGTACATTCAGGCCCTGATCACTCAAAATCTTTTTTCACTCCATCCCTCCATCTCTAACTTGGTCTCCCCCTTCTCCTTGTCCCCTCAACTTCTGACATATACATTCTCTTTGTCAACCTCTCATCACTCAATCTCTCCATATATCCACTGTCCAAACCATTTTATCTCACCCTCTTCAGCTCTCTCAACCACACTTTTTTTATTACCACACATCTCTCTTACCCATCTATTACTTGGTCATACTATTCTCAAACATTTCATTACCAACACACCCACCCTCCTCTGCTTATCCTCATCTAATGTCCATACCTTACATCCATGCAACAGTGTTGGGACTACTATACTGTCAAACATACCCATTCTTGCCCTCCCAGATAAAGACCTCTCTTTCAATACATTCATCAATGATCCCATAACCTCTGCCCCCTCACCTACCCTGTGACTCACTTCTGCTTCCATGGTTCCATTTGCTGCTGTGTCCACTCCGAGGCATATAAAATACTTCACTTACTTCAAATTTTCTTCAATCAAACTCACACCTCAACTAACCTGTCCCTCTACTCTTGTAAACTTAATAACTTTGCTTTTAGTTACATCTATTCTCAACTTCCTCCTATCACATCTCACATCTTTTAATATATATATGATTAAGTGCACAAAAAACTATTAGAATCTTTACCTTTTTTAAGCATTATGAGTTCAGCATTCCTAAAATACATTACAGTATTTAGTGGGTTGGCTAATTCTAAGTAAGGTGGCAGGGTTGCAGAAGTGGGCACTAAAGGTAGCAAAGGACATGGTGGTGAGTGCTACAGATACAATTAGTCCTAAGAAAAAGAATATGACTATCTCTTAAGGTCACTAACAGGTTATTGAGGCCTCCAAGCAGCTATTGTAACTCACCCTTAGTTTGCGTTGCTATCTACCTTATGTCAACGGGCCTAAAATACATATAGAATCAAACTTATGGCAAAAAATTACATGTGGAGATTGTTGCCAATAGCAACCTGTTATGTATGCAAAGCTTCACAGCATTAGCATAGTAAGAGTTAAACAAGCTGAGCTACAATCATGGCTGGAGACTGTTGAGCTGCCCATCATGGAGGAGAGAAAACTATGTAAGGGATGACCTTATCACAGCAAAAAGATATGAAAGAAGCCTGCTTCAGTATTAAGGTGCTGGATAACTGGAACAAGCTAAGCGACAAAATGGAGAATGCTTGGAACATACATAAGATTAAGAAGCTGGTTTACGGCTGATAAACTTCAAGAGATGGAATCCAATGAGTGTGACATCCTTCTAGTACTGTACAAACATATAATTACAAATAGGTAATTACATATATAAGCACAAAAAGAGTGAATTTCGTGCTTGTTTTGGGAATGATGAGGTGGGAAATGTGTTGGTCTACTGGCTAGCGTCACTGAAGGGCGCAATCAATCAGATGCTGGTGGTCGTGACGGCAAAAAGTTGGGGAAACACTGGAGAGGGGGAGGTTGTGCACGCAAGATCTTCAAGACTTCTATGCTGGACGAAGCAGTAGCCTAGTCAAAGGCAACAGGTGAATGGATTGTGTGCCCTGGAGAAACAACAAGGCAATTTCACGTATCCCTTGCAGGAAGAAGGTACAGGTGCTGTATTTCTGAATAGATGGGGAAGGGGGGGATGTCTTCCATGGACTTATACTTTGGGAAAATGCATTGGAGGACACATGACACAGGTACCTTTTCAGACTAAGTTGGATGGACCAATGGTGTCCCACGGGGATCAGTCTTCGAGCTGCTGCTGTTCCTGATTTGTGTGGGTAACTTGCCGGAGGAACTCGAATCGTGCCTGAATGTGTTTGCGGGTGATGCTAAACTTGTGGGAAAAATAATGAGTTTTCAGGATTGCAACTAATTACAATAAATCCTATATGTGCCCAAGCTTTGGTCAGATACTTGGTTCATAATGACTGGTCCAACTATGGTATGGTGACGAACAAGGGGAAAAACTGAAATGATGCCAAGATTAGCATATAATCTTTTAAGAGAAAAATCATGGGACTCTGCACAGGAAGGGAATTTGCAGTTTACAGAGTATCTAGCCTATCACTGAATACCATACAAGGAAAGTTGTTGTCACTATCTGTGAAAAGACTGCTGAATGGAGAGTAGATGTGTTCAGACTGATGTTTACAGCATTTCCTGGAGGTTGAAATATAAACAACCAGTTTAGTCATCACACTTAAAAAATATATACACTTATTTGACTGGATTTGAGGTAAGATAAGAAGGATTGTGCCTGAAGTAAAGGGGCTGAGCTATAAGAAGAGGATATCAGCCATAATCCTGCCCAGATTGGAGGAAAGATGGGGAAGACCTAGTCACAGCTTTCAAATTCCTAATCAACTTCACAATACTGACTATGAGCAGTTCCTTGAAACTTGGCTAAAACAGATCAGTACAGGGATACAGCTTAAAACTGGGCTAAAAGCATGCCAAATGTCATTTGAGGAAATGCTTCCCAAGTCATACAGCAGTGCATGAGAGAAACATGACAAGAAAGAAGCTATGAATGCAGGGAACACTAAAAAATCATACGAATAACCAAAAGGAATAAAAAAGCATGTGATTCTCTAACTTAAATCCCTCTGAATAATGAATCTTCATCTAATACTATATCATATTCATAATCACTCTTTCTGGTCTCCTGATGTATGGAAATATGATAGTTGGCTGTGTTCATCATCTGAACTACATGTACATAATCTCATTTGTTTACAATGCACAGTAAGGCAGAGGCCAAAGTGGAGGAGCACAGTGTCTTCCCACCTCAGTTATCTCTGAATAACTGAGCCTTGCTGATACTTCTGCATGCTACTTTGAAGTAGGGGTAATAACTGGCATCTATACATGCCTCTAGTCTGAAAAGGAAGCATAGGATCCTTCAAATGTGAGTGGGAAAATTATGTTTACATATGGTGCAGAAATTGCTCTTTCAGGGTTGATATAATTTAGATATCCCTATAAAAGCTTATTGACTTCCAGTAATTCACATACTGGCATGAGAACTGGCTATCTCTGCTAGTCAAAAACGAGCTGCTCTCAACTGGAATATAATGTCGTTTTTACCATAATACAGTGTAGAAAAATACTTCTGTTGAAGTTCCATAATTTTACAATTACCTATATACTGACATAAAGTCTTGGTCTGGAAAACAAACTGTACAAAATTAGAGTGACTGGTACTTAATACCAGTAAGTAAAGTAAAAAAAATGAGTTTAATTATTTTCAAGTACTAAAGACATAGCCATCATGAACCTGCCCCAGTTCTCAGCCTACACAAGCAAGTTCTCCAAGGTACTACACAGATGCCAAGTAAGAAAGATTCTAATTGGTGGCTGAGAAGAGAAACTACAGAGTAGGTTAGTGCAGTCTGTTAGCAAGCTTCTTGAATATGGCAGAAATTTGTTTATACTCTGTGTTAAATGCTAACTATTAGTAAACAGTTGTTAGCAATGATGTATTTCTACCTTAATATAACAAATTTCTTCACCTGGTACAATGCTCAAATGTAGTCTGATTAAGGGCTGAAAACTTTTCACACACTGGGCAAACTGCCAACAGTAAAATCCTTCATACAGATAAAACAGATACAACAGACAAGTTCCTCTGAAAAATTTCACTAATACTCTTTAAAGAACTCAAAACACTGGGAATATATTTACATCTACAACAATAATATACACATGTGTATGTACATGTATGTATATATGTATACGAAGGTATGTATATGTATGTATTGTGCATATACGTATATATGTGTGTATGTGAGTGAATGGATCTTTCTTCGTCTGTTTCCTGGTGCTACCTCGCTAATGCGGGAAACAGTGATCAAGTATAATAAATAAAATAAAACAAAGCATTAAGCACCAGTGCAAAGATGAAGTGACACAAGGAGGAATGAGGATGAGGAAAAACTTACTCTGCTTGCTTAACTGAATCTGCACAAAAAGAGGAAAATTTTTTGGTAAAGGAGAGAAAACAATTTTTGGCTGGTGCAGACAAAAAAACAGGCTGCTGCAGACAACATAGGAAAATGGTGTAAACTCTATCAAATGCTGTGAACTTGTGGAACACTACGTATTTTAATTATTTCTTACCCATAAAATGTACCATTCAATTAAATATATATAGTATCATTACTGTTACTGGACTCTGCCTGGATAAAGTTACACCACGAGTGAAAAGTCATCTTTGGCTAGGCTGTATCACTGGGAGTAGACTCATGAAAGAAATTCTCACTCCAAAGGAGTCCACATTTCCCTGCTACTAAAAGTAGCACTGCCTAGGACAGCAGGAGCCTCTGGAAAGAGGTCCTGGATAACACCAGAATTTCTTAAACTGAGGCCTTGGGGTAGATATATATAAAATACAGTTCCATTACATTACAAATTACAATTAAAGCAACATTTTGTACATACAGCTGAAGAAAAGGCAACTCATAAATATGCTACTTGAAATATTGTCAAATGAATATAATGATAATAATATTTTGAGCGCTCTGAGACTGAACATGCAGGAGGGTGAAAGGCATGAACGGAATACAGTGAATTGGAACGATGTGGTATACTGGGGTCGATGTGCTGTCAATGGACTGAACCAGGGCATGTGAAACATCCGGGGTAAACCACAGAAAGGTCTGTGAGGCCTTGATGTGGATAGGGAGCTATGGTTTTGGCGCATTACACATGACAGCTAGAGAATGAGTGTCTGTGGATGTGGCCTGTCTTCGTCTGTTTGTGGGAGCTACCTCGCTGATGCAGGTGGTGACACTGTTGTTTCCTGTGGGGTAGTGGGGTGCCAGAATGGATGAAGGTAAGCAAGTATAAATATGTACTGGGCTAGTCCTGCCATCTTCTTACAAGTACCACACACCTAATCATACCTGGCTTATTATATTTACTTTTCTCACATAAGTACTCTTGCCAATTCCTATCCGCTCTAATATTTATAAACTCATGATGACAGTGTCCATCCAATCTGTGGCCCCTAGTCCTCGACACCATGGGGTGCTAAAAATCTCTGGGTTTCAGCTTCACTCTACTGCCAATGAGAGGGAGGGCTCTAGCAGTTTTAGTACTGGCCCCTCCCATGACTTTCCCTTCTCTATGAGACCTTCCTCTTTTTCTATTTGCTATACCAACATTCGTGGTCTCTCTAGTAACCTCTCCTCAGTTGAACACCATTTGTCTAATACCTCTCCTAATATCTTACTTCTGTCTGAGACACAGTTGTCTAATGATGTTCTCAAAAGTCCCTTTTTCATATCTAACTATAATCTCCACTCGCGTTTCCATTTCAAAGGTGGCGTTTGTGCTTATTTCAACATAAACACACCTGTTGCATGCCTCAAGGACCTTGAATCCCCAAACTTTGATGTTATGTGGCTCAAAGTCTGTGTCCCTACTACCACACGTGTCCTTTGCTTTGAGTACTGCTGCCCTAATTCTACAAATTTTGTATCCTTCTTCGGCTGTCTTAACTCCTGCCATGAGACCGTGACATCCTCTCACCCGCAAGCCGAGATCCTCTACCTTGGGGATTTCAACGTTCATAGGGAATGGTTTAATTTCTCCCATATGGGCGGTGGAGGGATTGAAGCCCTCAAGTTTTCCATTTTCAATGATTTAGAGCAAATTATCTCCCACCCTACCCTAATATTCTGAATTTTTTTTTCACCTCTAGTCCATCTCGCTGTAAATGCACAATCTCGCCCCCAATTGATTCATCTGATCATACTCTCATATATGTATCGATTCTGACGGCACCTCCCCCCCCCCCAGCAGCCTTTTCTAAGCATAAATACTGGCACCTGAACAAAGCTGACTGGAATAACTTAATGTAACTTCTTTTCTGACTTTCCCTGGGTAAATTACTGTCTTTTATGTGGTAATGCTTCTGTCTGTGCCAAACGCATAAACATAGGTTATTCTTGTGGGAATGGAAGCATTTATCCCCTCTTCCTCCAAGATTACTTCTTTATCCAGTCCATGGTTCAACAGTTCCTGTTCTGAAGCCATTCAGGCAAGGGATCAGGCATATCGGCTATGGAAATCCTCTCCTACCTCTGGCTCCCATTCAGCTTTTATTACTGCCCATAATGCTGCAAGCGAGTTATCTGTGAGGCGAAGCCTTCCTTTGTTCAAAAGAAGTGCAATAACCTCTCCTCGTCATCCACGGATAGGTCTTTCTGGTCTTTAGCTAAGGGCATCTCTAACAACTTCTGTCGCTCTGCCTTCCCTCACTTTTCCGTCCTGACGGTACTGTAGCTGTCTCTCCTGTTGACATGGGAACTCTCTTTGATTCCTGTTTCTCCTCTAACTCTTCCTTGGATGATTCTAATATTCCCTCACCTCTCGATGCTCCTCTTACTAATCCTATGACTCTTCCTATAATCTCTTTTCGGATTGTCTGAAAAGTGCTATATTCTCTGGATACAAGAAAGGCTTACGGTCCTGATGGCATCCATCCCCATGATCTGAAAGAGTGTGCCTCTGAACTTGCACCTGTGCTTGCTCATGTATTCCTTTTCTGTTTAAAAACCAAAACTTTTCCTTCTCCTTGGAAACATGCTTTGATACATCTCATCCCTAACAAGGGTGACAGTTCTGACCCCTCTAACTATCATCCTGTTGCTTTGACATCTATCACTTCTAAGTCTTTGAATTCCTCCTCAACTCCCATATTCTTAAGCACCTCGAAAATCACAGATTTCTCTCTGATCACTATTATGGCTTCCATAAGGCGAGATCCACTAGTGATATTCTTTCCTATCTTACTAATGTCTAGTCATCATCCCTGAAAGATTTTTGGGAGTCATATGTAGTTGCTCTTGACATATCTAAAGCTTCTGACAGGGTGTGGCAACAGGGTCTCATCTCTAAGCTCTCCTCATTTGGCTTCCCTCCCTCACTTTCTTCCTTGATATCTAGCTTCCTCTCTGACTGATCTATCTCTCTGGTTGCTGATGGATCAGCCTCCCCCTTTTCTCCATCAACAGCAGTGTCCCTCAAGGGTCTGTACTGTCCCCTACACTTTTTCTCCTTTTCTTCAACGAGTTTCTCTCTTCCACAAGTAATCCAATGCACTCATACGCTGATGACTCAAC
>JAYMFT010193813.1:0-11808 GCA_038088735.1 Panulirus argus
CCACCCTACAACCAACCGACTGATCCCATAAACACATCCAACCTTCGTTTAAAGCTACCTAAAGACCTAGCTTCCACAACTGTATCTTGCAACTTATTCCTTAAATCTTCTACCCAATTCCCAAACAAATTTTTACCCACATCCGACCTGAATCTATTTTTCTTTTATTTCTAATCTAAATCCATTATTTCTTGTTCTCTCGGATGGCGCCATTCTAAGAACTTTATTCGTGTCACCTTTATTGATGCCCTTAACCCATTTAAAAACTTCAGTCATATCCCCTCTAGCCCTTTTCCTCTTGAGTGGGTGTAAATTCAGCCTTTTTTTAACCTATCTTCATAAGTGAGGTTTTGTAATTCCAGGGATAATTTTTGCCATTCGCCTTTGCACTGGCTACATTGCCCTAGTCCGATGTAACTCCGTCGATGCATACCCTCTTTTCTCTCTCAGTGAACCACGTCCTAATCCAGTTGAATACACAAACCCCCGATGCCGTTTGCCGCTATCTTTCTGAGCAGACGCTCATGAGGTACTCTGCCAAAAGCCTTGCTTAAGTCTATGTATACAGTATCATAATCCTTACCCTGATCAACAGTTTCATATACTTTGTTAAAAAAGGAGAGAAGATTAGTAAAAGATGACTTCCCCTTTGCAAACCCATATTGTGAATCCTTAAAGAGATCATGTTTCTCAAAGTGTTCCCGTATTTTGTACGCTATAATTGATTCAAGGAATTTTCCTACAATGGATGTTAAGCTGATAGGACGATAATTAGACGCAATGGATCTATCCCCTTTCTTAGAAATGGGAACGACATTTGCTGTCCTCCATTGCTTAGGGGACTACGCCTGATTCCAGAGACTGTTCTATTTGTTTCAAAATATCAAATTTATTTATTTCTATACCGCATAGCTTCCCGCTTTCGTCCCCCCTGTAAATGTGCTGTGGAACCGGAATGTTTGTGTTCTCCTCCTGCGTAAATACTGATATGAAGTGATTATATTCAACTTCACACATTTCAATCTCACTATCAGCTAATCTACCAGATTGCGATTTGATAAGTCCAATTTTCTCCCTAACCTTCTTCGTTCTGTACATTTGAAAAAATCCCTTGGTATTCTTTTCTGCTTCGTTAGCTATCTTGATTTCGTAATTTTTCTTAGCCTTCCCGATCTCTGGTTTTACCATCTGCGCCAGCTGATCACTAAACTGTATTTCCCCCCGTTTTACCTTGTTGTACAAGCCCTTCTTCTGCCCTATAAGGTGTTATATTCTATTATTTAGCCATTTTGGGGTCATTATTGTTAGTCCTATATTGCCTATATGAAATATTCAATTCTTGACCCTTTGAATTGTTACCTGGAACTTTTCTACGGAAACTTCCACGCTATTAACGGTCTTCCTTGCCTCACCTACACTTGACCTGACGCTACTGCTGAGCTGATCTGTGTCACCTGACTGACCTGACCCCCACACCGTCTGACCTCACCATACCTTCGTTTAATCCCACCCTATCAACACAAGCAAGGGATCTACGTAGCCCAGCAAAGTTGGCCGTACGAAAGTCGGGAACGAAGATTTCATTCTCCTTCCTATTCATATCCTTCATTATACTGAATCCTATTTCCTTGTGGTTGCTAATATCTAACTCTCCTCCCACCTCAACTTCATGTATAAGATTGTTTGCATTTGTCAGTGACAAATCTAGAATATTATCACCCCTGGTCTCCTAGGAAATGTGCTGAGTTAGAAAACAGTATTGGACAGTCTCCATAAATTCTTCTGACTCAACTTCTCCTGCATTATCTTCCCAGTTAATTGTACTGAAGTTGAAGTCACCTAGAATACATACATTTTGATCACAAGCCTTCCTAATTTCGTCTCATAAAAATTTCCTCCGCAGACTATTAAATCTGAGGGGGTCTGTATAGTACTCCTAATAATAACCTTTCACTTTTATCATCTATTTCAACCCAAATCGATTCTGTAATTTTTGTTACTTTAATGCCACTCCCGTTACAGCTTTTAATATTATCCCAAATATAAAGTGCTACCCCACCTCCTCTCCTATCCTTCCTATCAGTCGAGTAAATTCTGTATCCATTAATAGAAAACTCTGACAACAGATCCCTGTCTTCTAATTTCATCCATGTTTCAGTTAAGAATACTATATCTATAGATTCTGTGCTAACTATCGCTCTCAAATGATCCATCTTAGTTCCTAAACTCCTACCATGTGTATAGCATACATTAAGTCCTTTACAATTTCCTACATTACCTCCCTTTCTTTCCTTGTATTTCCTTGACTAGGCTTTTCTTGGCATTTATGTCCCTGACCCCTGACCCTCGTCCCTTCTCCCGAGCCATCTGACGTCAAAAAAAGACACCCCTGAAACCTCCCTCTCCAAACACCTAGCAAACTGAACAACTCCCACCCTGGACAAATGTACCCCATCCCTAGTATACACAGAATCCCTGACACACAAGGAGTTCCATTGGTCTATATGCGATAGGGAAAGAGGAGACGAGACAAGAGCCAGGGGTTCGGGGTGACATATACTTTGGGGTCTGTCAGGGGCGGGAAAGCTGACTCGAGAAGAGGAACTGACGCGCCCTTTTTATGTACGTGAGAGAAGCAGAAATAGAAAATGTTTTGAGAGCCAGCGATAAGAGAGCATCTGAGAACCAGCGATAGAAAACGTCTCAAAAAAGCCTTCAGTGGAAAACACTCGAGAACCAGGCAACAGCACTCGGCCCTATGAGTTTGGTGTGTATCTCACTGGTCAGTGCTCGTAAAGAGATAGCTTTTGTGGAGACATTTCCCCACCCTCTCCTGCCATAATACGGTTGTCCACCCCAGCTTGAATCTAGTTAACTTCTCACGTTAAGCAGCTTAAGCATTTTCTCTCTCAACCAGCGGCGAGTAAGCTTCGGCAACGGCCAATAACCGTTCATCGGTTTACAGCAAACCCCCTTTAAAATGTAAGCTGGTGAGCTCGTTAAAGTGATCCCGAAGGGTGGCTGATAACTGACTGACTCTCTTTCCTTCTTACGTTTGTCATCCATAATTGGATCAAACTGTTGCAGTAACGATGTGCATTCATGCAACAGCTTTTGCAGATCCAAGCTAGATCCCACTGAATTCACCAATTCTCTGCGTACACTTCAGTGTGCGCATTTTACCTGAGCCTTAAGCTTACGTTTCGCGAAGGACAGAGACAGTAACTTGAAGCTTATCTGACCACAGTTCTTGGAAGACGTTTACTGCTACAAAATCCAGCAGAGTGAGAAGGTCTAAATCACAGTCAGTTCATAATTTCTGCGCAACTTTCAGCTGCTGGTTCTTGGACAGCCTGTGAGACTGTCTGCTGCTGGTGCTTGTTCATAGGCTGGGTTGCAGCTCTGAGGCCACAGCCTCTATAACACTGGGAATCAATACCTTTAAGCCTACTCAGGTCAGGCCAGTACGTACGTAGAACAGTATTTAAATCGTCTTGCGATTCCATTTTGTTGTTCCTTGCGCGCATTATATATACACTTGGACAACTAAACTTATATCTATATAAACCCACAATAACCAACTCAAATCACTCAAAAAACAGTCATATATATTATCTCCAAGATCCGTGGTCTTAGGAATAACAGACAGATACAGATTTATGTAGGCCAACGGGAAACAAAAACCCCAAATAAATTCACGGTCATACATCACACCATCCGTAATAAATGGCACTCCCATGTGTCCCAGTTACTCACTAAATCATGATTGCATCAAGAGATAATCATCACGCGCAGCCCGTAAACCTTATAACAAAAACCTTTTGGTTTCACATGAAGGCATATGATTATATTTTACCACAATTTCAGATTAAAGTAGGCGAGAGAAAGTATAGGTAACTATACGGGTACTATATCATTCTTATATATTTTTTCTAAGACAGTGAAGAAAAAAAAAACAGTATTAGAATGATCGGGAGACTAATTAAAAATTTCCTTGATTGAGTGGATTATTGCCTCATTTACTTCTCTGATAATCCGCAGTAAAACACCATTTTAGCATGAAAATCACCCGATGATTTACAATACAACGCCATCTTAACGCAAATAGAAGTAGCGAAGTTCTTATATATGCGGGTTGCTTCTCGTATCATCAAAATACGTCAACCGAAACCTCATGTAAGTTAGATATCTATTTCTCTCTTCCGCATTTTCTTTTTCTTTTTGTCTATTGAATCATTGAAATTCCATGCAATGGCTTGGACGACCTTGCTTGCACTTATCATACTACTGTCTTCGTCTGGCATGCGTTCACGCAAAGTACTTAACGTCAGTTTAACAGTTAATAACGTTAGATATTATAGGAATCAGAGGAGCTATAAGTTATGCATAAAAGTATAAAAAAAAATGGAAAATACTCAGTCTCTTTGTTGAGGGCAGACGGGTCATCGACCTAATGGTACTTTTTGCGGAACATGGCTCGCCAGCCATGGAACAAGGCTGCCCCCGCCAGCCAAGCCCCCGACTTCGGGGAAACACGGCCCGACCAAACTCTTGCACTCTTTCAGGTCGCCGAGGAACGAATTTCCCACGCCCGATGCATCAATAATCATGGAACAAAGACTCTCAGACTCTCGCAATCTTTTGCAATTTGTTAATCTAAAGTCTGGTATTTCTAACTAACTGATTTTCATTTTATGTTGTTCTTCCTTATCAATTCAAAGTGGATTTCCTTATAATCCCCCCCCTTTTGTTTTCCTTGGCTCACACCACACGCCAATTCTGACATTTTTCTATATCCGATAGAACCAGATCAAATACGTCATAGAAATAGATCAAATACATCATAGAAATAAATCAAATACGTCATAAACGTCTGATAGGCTCCGTTACAAATTGCATGGGACTTTTAGACCGCTTGTTAACTACTGTCTGTCTCTCTGAGAATCGCCAGTTATCGTCTCCCAGTGTAATTCAGGATCTTTAAACTCGACCATTGCACGAGCATTTTCGTGTCTCTGATGCCCTGGGATTTTCTTCGTCTATAAACTCTACTAGATGATGCGGCTTCTTGCTCTATCAAGGTTAGGCCCTCCAAAAGCTGGACCAGACGACGTGGCTTCTTCCTCTCGCCATTTAGCTCATCCAGAAACACCTTGGTATTCGTTTACTACCTTATATATATTTTTTCTTAAGTGCAACACTTTATCATAACGTATTTAATGCTTATATAGCCACTAAATCACCTTCACCCGATTCTTCTGTCAGTGCGAAACCATTTCTGATCCCTTCTCTCCTTACTTTCCTCTCTCTCTCTCTCTTTACTGTCATCTACAACGCCTTCACGCCCAAACAACCAAAAATAGAAATAGAAACAAACTTCTAACAATATGGCGTCGCTCTCGACCAACCCGCCCGTAACGGAAAATTGAAAAAATGGCGCGAACCCTCCCCCGGGGTGGACGCATCTTTTCCCGCGCGCTCAGGCTCTCGCATGGCGTCGCCAGTAACCGAAAAACAGAAAAAGAATATAACCGAAAGCCTTCCGTGGGAACTCATCCTTTCCCCGCGTCCTCACGCTCTAAGATTTTGTGGCATTGCTCACTTTTCTCGTCAGTCGATATCCTAAACTTTATATAACGGAATAATGCCAATCAAATCAATCCTAGACAGAGTTGGGAACATCCTCGTAATCTTACGTCAATATATTCGAGATGCCGAGAAGGTTGTAGTGACCAGAGGTTGCAATGATTTGAAAGTAAAAAGTTCATTGTTCAATAGTAAAGTAAAACAATTAGGATTGAGATATTACGGTAAAACGGATTATTTTCAATGTTGCAAAGTTTTTTTTTTAAGTTAAAGGCACCAGTCATGGACAAAAAAAATCCACATTAAGGTCGGGCATTAATTGAAATAGAGAGAGAATTAAGAAATGGGGGAGAAAAAATTAGATCAAGTGAACTAAATGATGTTTGGCGTTGGTGGTAGTTCCCGCCCAAGCGCCTCCCGTATGTGACCCTGACCTAACATGACCTCGGGTTATTCCGCGGTCACCCACGCTGCCCCTAACCGTGTTTCTCAGGGTCTGTTTCCCGCTTTTAAGATTAGATTATATATAGGTCTCTCATCAGTCATCAGTGAGACAAGCAGGGAGGTTAAGCTTAGAGGAGGACGGTGTGCTAGATAGTGTGCTGGATATTACCATCATGGAGAACCATTACATTGTGTACAACCAGTCGGCCATCATGGACCCTCAAATTGGTGCCTCAGTGCAATACATCGGTGAGCCACATACCACAGCCCCTTATATGGATGTACACCAAGCTGGAAATAGTGGATTTGACGCAGAACTGTGCCATCCAGCTGTAGTGCCTGATACAGCAGTGCAAAACGTTTTCACTGGAGCCCAGTGGCCTGACAACACAGCCCAGTTCAACGCTGGGGAAGGAGCTGAATTCCTCAACGCAGGTGTAAGTAGTCCCTCGCCTGTTCCCTCGGCCGAGGACTTGTCGTTTACATTGCCACCAACGCCCCTCGAGGAATCGTTTTTCGATTTCCTCGATTTCTTGAATGATGCATCACCCCAGGCCAAGCGGCCTCGTGTAGAACAGACAGACGATCATGAAATCCAGAACCAGTACCACCAGGATGCGACATACGCAACAGACACTCTCCAGCAGCCCGCATCTTCTCAGGTTTTCTTCCCCAAGCAAGAACTTCCTCCAGTCACATACCCGCCCGCTCCAGTTCAAAACTCTGTTACGTATTCAGTGCTAGCAGAAGGCGTGGGTCCCATCTCCATAAGTTATAATCTTCCGCTGGAGAAACCCCCATCGTATAAGTGCCGTAAAGTGCAGTGTCATATTTGTGATAAGTGGCTGGAAAGTAAGTACAAGCTGAGCCTGCACATGAACAGTCACACTGGCAACCGCCCCTTCGTATGTGAGGTTTGTGGCAAGGGATTCATGCGTGGTCCCACCTTGAACTCCCACCTGCTCGTCCACAAGAAACCTGAACTCAAGTGCCCGCATTGCAACCGCAGTTTCAAGCGTCAGCCGGAGCGTCTCATGCACATTCTTCTGCAAGTGTGCTTCAAGCAAACGGAATTCCGTCTTACCCCGGCAGGGTTTGTGTGCGATCGTTGCGGGGAGTCCTTGGCCAGTCGGGAACTCGTGCAAGAACACTGTCGGCAGAAGCACAAGAAGCCACAGAGGCTGTGCCCCGTATGCGGCGAGGATTTCACTCATCAGAGGGGCTTCAAGCTGCTTGCCCACGCCCGAGCTGCCCACCCAGATTACGTCAGAAGTTTGGAAAATAACAACAGCCAGGCTTAAAAAGGACATGATTTTAAGTGATACTGTCAGTGTTTTATGATTTTTGACAAGTACCCTGTTTAAGAGGGTATGCTTGGTTCATTAGTGTTTAAGTCAATTTTCATTTTAAAGGAAATTCGACTTCAAAAGGACATGATTTTTTTAAGTGATATTGTCAGTGTTTTATGGTTTTTGACAAATATCCTGTTTAACAGGGTAGGCTTGGCTCATTAGTGTTTAAGTCAAGGTTGATTTTAAAGGAAATGCAACTCAAAAAGGACATGATTTTTTTTAAGTGATATTGTCAGTGTTTTATGGCTTTTGACGAATACCCTGTTTAACAGGGTAGGCTTGATTCATTTGTGCTTAAGTCAAATTTGACTGTCAAGTAAATACAGCTCATGTTTTCTCTAAGTTTTATATGATTCATGTTAATATTTCAATGTTTGATCTTGCACTTATTGACTTGGCTAGTAACTTTTCAATTTGTTTCATGTAAATCTCAGTTGATCATTCTGATTGGAGACTATAGAGCCATATTGTAAATGATGCTTCCATTACATTTTATTTCACATGATTTATATGATTATTTTTAATGTTTTCCTCTTGCTGTCATGACCAGCTCAGTTTTTCTAGTTAAACTTTGTGTATTTCAGTTTCACTGAAACACTTGGTGTGATTTTTATAAGAACTAAAGATGTAAGTAAATGTGTACTTTAGTTTCACTGAAACACTTGGTGTGATTTTTATAAGAAAAAAAATACATGTAAATAAAAGTGTACTTTATTTTCACTGAAACACTTGGTGTGATTTTTTAAGAAATAAAGATGGAAATAAAGATTTCGTTTCTTGTTTACCTTATTGGATGATATGATGTCCTTTCATTAATCTCGTCTTGTCCATGTTAGTTAAGAATGACCTGCATAATATTAGTCGACGAAACAAGTCTCTTATCGTAAAGAATTTCCCCTATACAACTTGTACAATACAGCATTTCCCTTTTCTTAACACTATACTTAAACTCTGTTGTATGATATCACAATTCTGAAATATCTGGAACTGGATGTGACGCGATTAAAAAAACAAATCATATGCTGATCATACTCTCATCCCACCCACTTACATGCAGACGACACATAACATGATTCTTATTTCGCCTCTGTGCTAAACTATTTTTTATCTGCGCTGTTTTTCCTTATCTATCCGCATGCTGTAGCCAACCTTATTCCCTATCTAGTCTTGGCGTCTTTCTCTATCACTTGCATTAGGGTCAAAGTCCGACGTACCTGAAGACTTTGGCTGAGCTATGAGTTTATAAAGATATTGTATGAGAGTTTGATGGCCAGGCTGACACACTGGGTTTAAGAGAGCTTCAGGATGAGGTATATTTCTATCAAGTCTTATTTCATTTTAATGAACTTTATTTGACACCATGATGAGAGTATTATCCTTTAATCAAGAAAATTCAGTTGGAAACGTCAGTTTGGAAGCTCATTCTAGCAGTGTTTTTAATGATTATTCTTGCAAGCTAATAAGATGATTAATTAAGTTGATTCTAAAGAACCAGACTTTAAATTTGTGTTATATGTTTACCATTAATTCCAAGCAGCCTTAGTCATGAAGAATATTAAATTCATGATATTAGGGCCATACCATATCCCACAATTCTTAGAAATAGTTGCTGATCAATAAAATAATGGAATGCATAATTCCAGTCACTGTATGTTATCAAGAAACGTAGATAACTAACCTAGTTAAAAACACTGTTTTAACACGTGGATCGGCTCCCGTTATTAATTGCAAAGCCAAATCAATGTAGACTGAATGGTTACATATATCCAGAGTACCTAACGAAGCTTCCTTGTATAGATTTCTGCTTCGGACTTTGAGAGAGAGATGAATGAAAAAAAATATGGAGAAATTCGGAAGAGTTTCACCTGGGAAATTAATAGCTCAATCTCTGGGGTCGGGATATTGGCGATTTCCGTGGTTTAATTTGAGAAGTTTTGTCGGATATTGACAGTATATCTGCAACCCTCCATGACGAGCACTGAGGAGGTGAACCACTTTGCTTCACATCAGAGGAGATGAACCGCTTTGCTTCATCTCTGAGGAAGTGAACCCTTTTGCTTCAATAGTGAGTTAGGCTTGAAATACATGTAAGTGCCTTCTGCAAGTTAGCGTAAGAAATACATAGATAAATCTTTATTCACATACCGTGCAGTGATACACTTCTGTAGTCATATAGAACTGTAAACTCTGAAAACTAAACTCCCTTTAAAGATTCAAAGTCAAAAGTAAAGATAGAATACTTAAAACAATACGTAGTGAATCCCACAAATTTAGTGAATTTTTTTTAAAGTAGTATTACTCTTTCATTCCATCCAGAATCACGTGCGTAAAAATTATTTCCCATCCTCTATCGCCATAGATTTAGAATCAAATGATCAACTTAGAACGGCAACAGAACAACATCGACTCAGCCACGCAACACACACACACACTACATCATCCATACTGAAGCAGCGAGGAGGGCTGGTGGGGGCAGATGGTCTCTCTCTATGAATACTAAAAAACAGAGATTGTCTTCTCCTGCTGCAGGAGACGGTGGTGCGTCTGGTTTCCCGAGTGTGTCAGCCACATACTTATCATATGTCGTATACTATCACCAACATCTGGGAATGGTGGTGGTGGTCTTATGACAGTGTGATGCCTAGCTAAACCCACTTTTTCTTTTGCTTTCATTATATTCAGGAGGACGTGAATGCTTTAGTTATGGTGCTGAGGCCCACCTGAGTTCCTCTCGGGGGCGTGTAGTACCACAAGGGACGCAAAAACTCTTTCCCGGCAGCTCCATCACGTACCACATCAAGAACCGAAAAAGTTACAAAGGAATGGGAAAAAACAGTAACAGACCACCACCACCACCTTTGTTGTTGGGTCCTTTCCTGGACGTTTGTGGTAGTTCAGGAGATCGTCTAAACACTTAGATATTATGGCGCTGATAGGAAGTGAAAATTAAGATGACTCAGGAAGGAAATAACTGTAGTAAGTTATATACAACAACCAATGAGGCGCAAACAGGCAGAGGTAGAGGAGGCAAAGTTCTCCGTTGCTTCATCATTAACAGCGTTTGTTTTATTTCCGTTGTTTCGCTACCGTTATCATTCCACTGTTCATTTCCCAAACTCTTTCTCATCATCGTTACCTAGAGTGTTCAGAGGCTTGCTGCCGCATAAACGCTGCCCCATCAAGGCAACGCACACACAAGACATACACACACACACACACACACACACACGTCTTGACTCCGACCCAGCAGCTCATCAGCACCTCGCTGTAATTAACAGGACCAGCTGGGCTCCTGAGCACGTTGCTCCTGTGAGGTGGCAAGAAAAAGATAAAGGAAAATTAACTTTCAAATTCTTTTTTTTTTTCTCTCTCTCTCCGGATTTCATTATTTTTCAGCTGCCAAAGATCTTTCTTTTTTATATTGTGTGATCACGTTTGACGAAGGTCTTTATAAGTAGAGTGTTATTTTATTTATTAAGTATCATAATTTAGTCCCTTAGAGAGATAAAATCTCTTCGAAGGTTCACTTTCGGTCGTAAGTTGCGTAGTCTTTACCTTAAGGTGTATTCGTAAGTGCCTTAATAATTTTCCTTCTGACTACAAGAAAGTACTGTATGCTCTTAAGAATATAAGAAGTGAGGACACTGCAAGAGGCCTCCTATTGGCCCATGCTAGGCAGGTCCTGAGTCTGTCCACCCCACGACCAACCGCCTGAACCTGTGTCGCTTAATCTCCTGCTGCGTTTTTAGGAATGAATGTCTTCAGTGTTGCTCTAAAGGCATGATCTGTTCGTTTCTGGAAAAGTTATGTTATGGAAGGAGTTAAAGACAAAAGTTTTCCTTTACGCTGTTTTCAGGCTGGTCCTCCAGGCTGGACTGAACTTGAGTTCTCCTGCAGCCGCTGCTTCGTCACCAGTCTCAGCCACGTCCTCCTCCTATCCATTCGAGGTCGTCCTCCGTGCAAGGAGGTGCATTTGATCCTCACAAGACGCCCTTGGGTCAACAACCACACACACACACACACACACACACACACACACACACACACACACACACACTCTCTTTGTCCTCCCACAGCCTGTATGGTAGTGTGGTAGGAACCGACCCACGTCTCCTACCACCGCCTGTGTGTGTGGTGGTGGTGGTGGCGGCGGCGGTGGTGTGGTACCCAACACCCCTCTCTCTAATTCCCTTCCCTCCAATCCCTTGTGTTTAGCTGGCAGTTTATCATATAACTCTGGCGTGCCCGGTCGGAGTTACACTACATACGTGTCGGGAGAGAACAGCAGGTACAGGAAATGTGACAGGAATAAGGGGAAGGGAGAGGAAGAGGTTCAAAGGGAAAGGGGTAGCCGTAGAGAGAGAGAGAGAGAGAGAGAGAGAGAGAGAGAGAGAGAGAGAGAGAGAGAGAGAGAGAGAGAGAGAGA
>JAYMFT010193824.1:0-11808 GCA_038088735.1 Panulirus argus
AAAAAAAAATATATATATATATATATATATATATATATATATATATATATATATATATATATATATATATATACAAAAAAAGGAACAGAGAGGAGATGCTGAAGCGTCCAGACTCCTGTAACCTTCACGTAAGATATTGTGCAATAGGATGTGCCTGGTGGAGGTAGGTGGATGTGTGTGTGGGTGCGCGTGCGACTTACCTCTTCTCCGGCGCTATTTTCGGCACTGTTGTCACTATTGCTGGAGCTCTGGGCCCTCTGCATGAGGTACCTGAGCCTGAGGGAGGGCTTGATCGGGGAGCCGTCGTCTCCTCCTCCGCCGGGCTGACCCGCCCCGGCCAGCGGCCGGACCACCCTGAACGTTTCCTTGCGTATCAGCCGCGACCCCGTGCGGCGCCGGGGCTGGTCCTCCGCCGCCTGCGTCCCGTCCCGCAGGGCCTGCCGGCGGGCGGCCGCGGCGTTCTTCCTTGGGGGAGGGGCGATGGCGTTCTGGTGCATGGGGCCCATGGCTATGCTGATGGTAGTGGCTTTCACGGGCGTCTGGGACCCCGGGTGGTCGCGCCCGTGGCCGGGCAGCGCGTGGCCGTCCCCTCCGCCCACGTGCACGCGGCTGCGGTGCTTCTTCTTGTTCCCCTCGTTGTTTCCGGAGACCTGGGGCGCGGGGCGACCCACGGTGACGGTGGCGTGGACGGCGGTGGTCGGAGGAGGAGGAGGAGGTGGCATGGTCGTGGCCTCGGAGGTGCTGTCTTCGTCGTCGTCCTCCTCTTCCTCCTCCTCCTCCTTCTCCTCCTCCCGCCGCCGCTGCTGCTGCTGCTGCCGCTGGAGGCGCCGGGGCCTGAGCATGGACATGCGGGAGGAGGTGAGCTTCTTGATGGGTTTGACGAGCTGGTGGTGGTGGGAGGAGGAGGGGCTGTTATTGTACCGGTTGATGAGCACGGCCACAGTGCCCTGCTTCTTGTTGCACTTGATGGACCTCACCCGTCCGCACCGCCCGTTCTTCTCGGCGTCCGACTCGTCGCACGTCGAGTAGCCCCCGCTCGCGAGGCCATTACGACTCGTCGCCTTTCTGGCCGAGGCGGTGGTGCGCCCCTGACTAGCGGTGTTCGCCGGGCGCGCGGCGCGCGGCGAGGGCGAGGACGGCACGTGGGCGCGGTGCGAGTCCTGGGAGGGGTCCGTGTAGGGCAGGAGGTGGAGGTGGTGGTGGTGGTGAGGGGCGGCGTACCCGTGGGAAGACCTGCACGCCGGACCTTGACACAAGTTGTTGTTGTTCCTGGTAATCGTACACTCACTACACTCATTCACACTACGCGAGTGAGGCGTGCTGCCCGAGTACCCGTTGGTCACAATGGGTCCGTCGGCGTAGGCGCCCAAGGGCAGCCCACAGCCCAGGCCGAGGTTCCTCGCATTCATATTTACAGTATGGCTATTTACACGGTCGTCCACCGGGCAGTGGTGGGGCGGCGGGGTCTCGTAGGAGGACCCGCTCATTCCCGACGAGGTCGAGGCCGTGGACGTCTTGCGGGAGTCCTCCGGGTGGCCCCCGTCTCCGCCGCAGCGCCCCATCTCCGGTTCGCTCTCCGCCCCGGAGGTGTGGCGGCTCTCCCGGCCCTTTGGCCTCCGCGCCCCGGCTTTGGCCGGCCGCAGGGGCGGCGGCGGCGCCTTCTTGGGGGACTGCGGCGTCCGCGGGACGTTGGAGCCGGGCAGTAGCCTAACATTCAGAGCGGCCAACACGTCAGATCTGAACCTGTTGGCCGCAGCTTCGCCTTTAGGGGTGGGCGGAGGTAGCGTTTGGTCCCGTCTCTTGGCGAGCCTAGTCTGACGGGGGTCCTGCGCCCTGGGCAGCGTGTTGTTGGGGGGCGGCTGGGATATACCCCGGCTCCCTCCTCGGGACCGGTCCCCTCCCGTCAGGGGAGGCAGTTCCCGCAGCTGGGAGCGGTTCGTCCTGTCCCTCCCCCTGGGGAGGCCGAGGGACTCCCTGGGGGCCTTCACGGGGCTGGACTCCCCGAGTCTGTGACAGTCCTCGGGGCGCCCGCGGCTCTGCTCCCGAGGGCGGCTCATGTTGTGGCTCCTCTGGCGGCTGGAGTCCCGGGCGTTGCTCGCCTCTCGGATCCGAGGCTGCTCCGCCTCGCGCAGGTTGGCGTTCTCCCGCGGGCGCAGGGCATGATCACTGGAGCGCCGCTCTTTGCCCGGACACGTGGGCCGCTTCCTGCTCTTGCTGCGGTGTGGGCGTATGGGCGGCGGCATCATGACGTTCTCCTTCTGCTGCGTCATGTCTGCGGCGTCTGGGCGCGGCAGCTGGTGCCACTCGCCGCTCGGGGTGCCGGGCTTCGCCAGGCACACGAGGGTGTCCTCGGCGACACGGTTGTTGTTGAGCAGGTCCTCCCGCAGGCCCGGGAGGCGGCTCGTGTTGACGAAGGTCCTCACGTGACCTCCGCCGAAGACCAGGGCCCCCGAGGGCGTGGCCACCGCCAGCTGCTGCTGCTGGAGATGGCCCGGGTTGTTGAATAGGGAAGAATCCTTCAGAGGAGATCGCTTACCAGGGCGAGCGGCCGGCGACCTGCCAAAGGTGACGTGGTCCAGGACGGAAGGCACCGTGTCGCCCACCTTCTCCTGGAGGCGTCGCATGAGCTGCAGGAACCTGCGGGAGGGCGTGACTCCGGTCAACTCCCGCCAGGCATCTCGCAGGTCAAACACTCCCCCCGCGCGTCCACTACCGCCACCCCGGTGGGCTTGCTCGCCCGACTTACCGCGGGGCGCTCCCCGCCGTCGCCTCTCGCTGCTGCTGCTGCTCCTGCGACTCAAGCCCCGGTCAAAGGTACCACTCCCGAGACCGGTGGCTTCGTCCTCCCGCCCCTCGCCCTCCCGCTCCTGGAGCTTGCGAGCGAAGTCGGCCAAGTTGTTCTGGTTGAGGAGGTCGAGTTGGCGAAGCTTCTCACTGTTGAGTTCTCCCGACAGGTGGGGCGAGGGCGGCGACGAAGGGCCGCTGCTGCTGCTGCCGGGGGTGAGGCCCTCTGACGGATGCTCCCCACCTCCCGACGACGACGCGGACGTCCATAGACCACTGTCGGAGGACTGGTCGGAGAGTGGCGGAGTCGGGGGCGGCGAGGCGGAGCGGCGCGGCGGTCCGTCCCGGACGGTGTATCTGCACACACTGAGGGACCCGTTACCGCGCTGCACGCTGTCCTGGTCGCCGCCGCTGCTGCTGCTGCCGCTCACGTCGCCTCCCCCACCTCCCTGTTCCTGTCCACCTGATGCTGCCCCTGCCCTGCTGTGGCCCGGCAGGCACACGCCGTAGTGCTTCGGCAGCAGGAACAGCGTCTGGGAGGTGAGGAGTGGGCGTGGCTCCGTCGTCATGCTGGGGGGAGGCGTGGGGTAGTGCCCTGTTGGGCACAGGTGCGAGGGGCGGGTGCGTGCGGGGGGGTGGTGGTGGTGGTGGTGGTGACGATGCTGGCGGAGGGGGGCGCAGCACACACACTCACACCACAAGCAGCGCCGAGGCTCGTGCTCCCACCGAGACACAAGACATCGTGGCAAGGTGCTCCTCCACGCCTCTCTCTCGACGTGCCATTGGGGGGCGTGTGGGGACTGCCCTGGCGTGGGAGAGAGAGAGAGAGAGAGAAGAGGAGGAGGAGGGGGCAGGGGGCGGCACACGCGCGTTCGTTCGTTACAGGCACAATCCTGTGACCCCTGGCTCCCTTCCCCCCTTACACGGAAGTCCAAGACTTACAGGGGGGCGGCACCACCACCACACTGTCCCTCGAGAGGAGCTCCCTCAACAAACTCCAGTCCTGGACCTTCCCACAGAGAGGGTCCAGCAGCTTATTCACACACGCACACACCAGCCTACCCTGGTGACCAGCAGGAGATGTGTAAGAACGTGAGGGGCGACACACGGGCAAACGTCTGGGGCTTGACGTGCCCAGGGAAGTCCAGCCAAGGCTGATCACGACGTTTCTATTTAGTACTGCTCCCCTGTGCGCTGGACAGCGTGACCCGACATCATCATAGCGCCACGCGAAACGCGCATTCTGACGTCCGCCTTCACTGTAAATGTCTGGAGTGGCGTCTGACTTACACCTCTGTAAAACCTTTCTTTTTTTTTTTCTTACTTTTCTTAAAAGAAACTCCGTCTCCTACAACCAACTGAAGTCGGTTTTTATCGTTCCTGTACATAAAAAAAAACACACGGGACTTTTAAGAAACTTATTTGAAAAAAAATATTAACATCTGATAACCTTTCTATATTGGTCCGAACTCCCTCGCCGCCTTTTCGGCAAACATCTACGATCTCTTGGAGCGTCATCTGTCGGCGGAAGCACCGCGCTGCGCGAGGCGAGGCGAGGGTCCATTTACGAAACGTGTCTATGACATTGAAACGTAAACACTGCACCTTTCCCCCTCCCGCCACAACTTGACCTCCCCGGCCACCACGCAAGTGCCTATCCCTCCCCCTCCCTCCCTCCCCCTCTTCCTCCTCCCCCCTTCTTCTTACACGTTCTTCCTGGTCACCCAGCCTTCACCCTGAAGGCAGACCAGCGGTACCGAAGCGAGGTGAACCTACTGTAATGCTGGCGCCTCAGCGTATAGGGGTGTGTCCCTTTCACCCTTTGAGATTAAATTTACTCCAAAAACTAACCATTCCATACTGTGCTTTTTAGTGACGTGCTGAATACACGGGTCCCCCTTCTGTACCTCGGCTCTCGCGTCTTGCCCACGGTACGAGGGATGGTAAACAGGAGAGATTGACCAAGAAAAGGGATGGGACAGATGCTGCCTACAAGAGGGGAATCTAAAATACAATGAACCTTCTCCCTTACACGTACAGACGACCCCTCTCTCTCCACACACACACACACACACCTCTGAATAGCCAATGTAAGTCTTTATAACAAAGAAACGTTGGCCCGACAGGTCTTGGCTGCCACACAGCCTCCCGGGGCCTCTCCCTTCACGACAATGCGAAGACGGCCTGAGCTCTACTGACGCGGCAGTAGAGCCCCAGGCGCTCGAGTCGTGCGTGACCCGCGGACGACAAGGTCACCTTCCCCCTCGACCTTGAGCGAGTCGCGGGTGCCTTTCAGTGCTTCAAAGGTGACCTTTCCAACCACCGCCCAGAAATACCTTTCGACCACGTTAATCATCGTTAATTATCATGCTAAATCGCCGGGGGCAGAGATGGGAAGAGATGTTGAATGTGCTCAGGATGTTAAATCCCCAACAATGATCACCGAGACGGGAGACGAGAGAGAGACTGTCTGTCTCCCTGGCAAGGTCTCCAGCCACTGTACCCCCAAGTCGACCAACACGCACAATTACACCCTCGGCCTCTGCTTGCTCGGCCTCGTCTATCAACCCCAACTTGCCTTGGTCTCTGCACCAATCTCCCCACACCCTCTACTACTGCAGGTAACCCTTGCGTTACCTGATGCTCCATCATCTGCCGGGCCAGAACCGCTACCAGCACTTGGTATCCAACACACACGAACGAACGCTCGGGATGTTTTTAAATACCACTACGGAGTGGGTGATGACGACAGCCGATGATGCGTGAGAGAGAGAGAGATAGACAGAGCATCGTCCGCCAAGATGTATGAAAATATGAAATAAATACGGGCGAACCTGACGAGGCTAATTAGCACAAGCAAGCCGTCGAGTCGGGGCCATTTTGAAGTAAGGAACCGTGGGCTGGCTGTGTGAGAGAGAGAGAGAGAGAGAGAGAGAGAGAGATTAGCGCAGTACCAGGGGGCCATGCGAGAGCCGGCTCCCGTTCTTTCTGTCACATCCCAACAAGGCTTGCCAAGGTCATTTCCCTACTGCCCCTATCGGCCCGGTCCTGCCCTGCCCTGCCCTGACACACCCAGGCCGGACCCCTCCACCTTCCCCCCCCCCTAACTACCCTGCCTCACCACACCACGCCCAACCACACTCCTCACCACCACGCGGAAAAGCTCGCCCCCCCCCTTCAACCACAATGACCCGTTTAGCCAACTCCTCGGGGTGCAGCGTATGACGGCCCTTAATTAAGGTCTGGGCCCCCAGACCCGATGGTCGTAAAGCCGTCGTGCTCGAGGGGTCGTACAGCCGTCGTGCTCGAGGGTCGTACAGCCGTCTTGTGCTCGAGGGACAAAACCCAAGAAAGCAGAAACAGAAATTCGTGTCAGCTTAAAACATCAACAAACCAACACATGTTATTTCACCATAACTCCTCAGACTTTGCGCTGTTCCCAGCAGTCTCATGCAATGACACAACGCCAATCACTGCGTCAACCAAAGCAGAGGTCTAAATAATCTACAAAATCGGACTCTTTCAATATATATATAAGCTCCACCTTTCTTTTTAAAGGTTAGTGCCTGACCTATTCGGCTGGGGAAGCCTGCTAGTATTTTATAAACGCCCGGCCAATTATCTTCGGCTGTGAAACCCACAAGAGTACAGTATCTTTTCAAACGAAGCCTCGAGACGCGTCGTGTGCGGGGATAATCCCACCCCGACATCGCATGAGGAACACCTGGGTCGTGACGTACCCCAGCAGCGTGCTTCAACTGAACCTTCACACCCACCATACACCTCTCAGACCCCACACCATAACACAACCACATCTACCACACCTGAACCTCAGACCTTCCCACACACCACGCACCACCACACGTATATCCGAGAATTCTTGACTAAGTCCTGACTTTACTGTACGTAAACACGTAACTTCAAACGTCATTCTATTGATCTACCGTCTTACGGGGCAATACAGAAACACGACGAGTAACGCATACATGCATATATTACCTTCCTGCCCCGAGAGCCCCCTTTATATGGAGCTCCCGCAGCGCACAGGAAGCTGGCCACGTCCACCGAAAGGGACCCACAAGTCAACGAGTACGCTGATGTGTCTGTTTGTCTGTGTGATGCGTCCCTTCTTTCCCACTGTCCTCCCACATGAACCGACCCTTAAATGTCGGAGGCCACAGAGGTCGGGTCACCAACACGAACACAAGTTCGAGGAGTTGAATACATCAGGATTGGGGATCACACTCGACCCGCACGAGAGGTTCCCAGAAATGCCATTAAATCTTAGTCCACGTGAGAGGGAGTGACACGGACCTTGAAAGCTACCACGCACGCCACCACAACCCAACCACACACACACACACACACACGATTGCCCACCGCCACCACGACAACCACAATCACCCCCCACAAAGTCGAACCTATGTAGACTCAGCCTACACCCCTCCCTCACCCTATGATGGAGCACCGACCCCAACACAAACACCCCTGACAACGCCCACCTCCTCCTCCTCCTCCTCCATGCCCTCACACCACCATATCTCCATCTCTCCACCTTACATCTACCTACCCACTGTGCCACAAAACAGCCTGGGCTAGGTCTTTTCACACCACACAACCATCTTGAATCAGTGTTATACACCACAATATGACTCTAACCCGGCCTGAGACACCACATCAAGGCCTTAAAGTCAGCCTTAGGCACGACATCAAAGCTTTAGCTGAGCCTCGCACGACATACTAGCACTTTATCCCAGCCTTAGGAACCTCACTTTAAACTCAAGACTTACAAACCACAGCAAGGCCTTAACCTCAGCCTCACACACCCTAACAAGGCCTTAACCTCGGCCTCACACACCCTAACAAGGCCTTAACCTCGGCCTCACACACCCTAACAAGGCCTTAACCTCGGCCTCACACACTCTAACAAGGCCTTAACTCAGCCAGAGATTCCGCTCTTCCTCCTGGTGGGCAACGCGAGGCAATGAACTCACGGAGGTAAATATTTGCCTGGATCTCTTACGGATTGCGCGTTCTGGGGGGGTTCGCCCGATCCCCCCCTCACCATGCTCGAGTCCTGAAGCTGAAATTCTCTCTCTCTCTCTGTTTCACAATGACCGGTACGGTGCGGGCATCCTCGGCGACAGAAAATGGGATACGGAACAAATATTGAAGAGACTAAGCAGACCGTTGGGACGTTTAGAGGGGTTAGAGAGACAGGGGCTTCGCTGTTCGAGGGAAAAGGAGATGTCATAACGGTTCAATCCTCGTGTGGCCGGTCGCCACACAGAATCTAAGGGAAGCAGCACCCAAAAGCGTGCCACGGGCGGGGGACACACACGCGCAGACAGCAGCGCCCCGGACAATACGCTTTACCGTAACGATCGCTAAATACTTAAAGAGAGAGACCAGTGTCTGACACGATGACAATCACTCAACCGCTTTTTACCCGCAGAGAAATATGCAAAACGGTCTTGTGCATCAACAACTAGGCTCATTACGGTGACCCCCCCGACACTCTTGCGTGACCTGGTTATAATGCTGACCACAAAACGCTGTAACTGGAGAAGCTGGCTGAATCGACCAACAACAACAACAACACGTAAGGCAGTGTCGACGCTATATATACGTATATATATGAGAGGCCAGAAGAGAGAGAGAGAGAGAGAGAGAGAGAGAGAGAGAGAGAGAGAGAGAGGACTGACGACTGAGCAACTCTTCAAGTGAAGCTTCTTGGAGCAACGAGGCGTAATTCTAATTTGCACGAAGAGAGGGGGGGGGGTGACATCGTGGCGGCCCACATGCATGCTAAGTTGGGACACCTCCAAATGACAATTATCTCCCAATTATCCGCCCCTGAACGTCTTTTAACCGAGACGAGAACGATCTTTTTCCCCCCCATTCGTGGAGGAAAATCGGCCTTCTTGGGCGCGTCTCAAGATGTAAAATGATGCGAAAAAGTGCTATACCACAAGCAAGTCGACCGACTCCCCTCGCAAAGTGCGGTGGAGGCGACGGCCAGGTGGATGATACTTCCACCCGTGACGTCAGGCGATTTAATGCCTCACGAACCAAATTATTTTTATCAGAAACACTGGCCTGAAATATCTTAAAGTCTGTTTCAAAGTCCTCATATCTGTTTTTTTTTTTGGGTCGAGGACACAGTCGGGTATATTATTTGTATCGCAATCGAGGAAAACGTTCGAGTAGACTAAGCAGTAAGATCTGATGTGGCGAGTTACCGCTTCCGCATATGGGGGCATGCCCAACGTGCGAGCCCACTACCACGTTCTTCACGTTCAAGTGCTCGTCAATTCCCCCTCTCCCTCGGCCAGGGTGGGTCACCCCTGTTCATCACACACACACACACACACACAACGCGGAACCCCACTCCACTCGCCAGGTGAGGGGGAGGGGAGAGGGGGGGGGGAACCACCACAAAAAAAAAAAACATACAATTACCGCGGGAACAAAACAACAGGTGTTTGGTCTGGCGGGGGTGGAGGGGTGGGGGGTGAACCAGGAAGAGGGAGTGTGGGGTGGCGCGCGCGCACGCGTGTCTGTGATTACCAGCAGCTGAGAGTGAGGGAGAGGGAGAGGAAGAGGAGGAGGGGTGATGGGGTGCATATCAGAGGAGGAGGAGGAGGAGGAGGAGGAGGGGGTCTCCCCCTAGGGTTGCATGCCCGGCTGGGGGAGGGAGCGGGCGATGCTCTGCCCTCACCCCCTTCCCGGAGGCCGTGCACGTGCACTGCACAGTCCGGCTGTGGCCTCTCCCTCCTCCTCCTCCTCCTCCTCCGCCGCTGCCGCCGGCTGCGTCAGGAACTCCACACACACACACTCACTCACACTCTCTCAGCTGAGCCGCCCCTTCCCACTGCTCCCCACCCACACCGCCCGGTACCTCCCGCTCATCGCCGCCCCTGACCCGCCCCCCTCAAATGCGACCGGATATCTACCAGCCCGTCGGGCCGTGGACGTCCGACAGGTGGTGGCGACCAGTCTGGCAGCTGCCGCTAGGAACGCGAGAGGAGGGAGGAGGGGGGATCCTCTACCACACACACACACACACACACACACACACACACACATCCTCACATGTCGTCCCACAATCTCAAAAAATGAGTTTCAGCGAGACGCAACGTCTTCACTACGACGATACGACCCTCGGGTATGATGCTGGCCTGGTCGTTGGAGGTCAGGTTAAAAGGTCAGGCCATTCGACCCCCAAAACGTCGCGCTCCAGGGGTCGTTCCGACGTGTTTTAAGGGATCGCACGAACGTGCTTTAAGGGATCGGACCGACGTGCTTTAAGGGATCGGACCGTCGCGCCTCAAGGTATCGCACCAACGTGCTTTAAACGATCACACCGACGTGCTTTAAGGGACCGGACCGACGTGCTTTAAGGGATCGCACGAACGTGCTTTAAGGGATCGGACCGACGCGCCTCAAGGGATCGGACCGCCGCGCCTCAGGGGATCGGACCGACGTGCTTTAAGGGATCGTAGCGCCGTGTCCAGCGGATCGTCCGTCCCGACGCTGGTCGAAGAGGCCAGCGCCAGGTTACGTAAACCCCGACAACGGGAACCAGACTCCGGCCCAACGCATCGTCCACTCCTGCTTGTGTCCGGGCTGCCCCCTCAAGGCCGCTCCCCACCTACCAGGCCCACCACCACCACCACCTGCAGAGACGTCACGGGGGAGTACACCACGCAGCGGTTTACACGCGAGTACGCCTGCCCCTCCTTGTGGGAACTGTCTACAAGCGGTTTACATCCGAGTATAACCAGCCCCTCTTGGGGGAAACTGTGTGTGCACCTAGTCTTCCCTGAAGGAACTATTTACAGCAGTTTACTTCCCAGTACGCTAGCCTTCCTGAGGGAACTGTTTACAGTAGTTTACATCCAAGTAAACCAGCCTTCCCGAGGGAACTATTTACTTCAGTTTACATCCCAGATACGCCAGCCTTCCTAATGGAACGGTTTACACGAGTTTACATCCGAGCACCCCAGTCTTTCTGATGGAACTGTTTACAGCAGTTTACATCCAGGCACGTCAGCCTCCCGGAGGATAGTTTACATCCACCGGCACCTCATCCAAACACACTTCTCGCAGCCGTGTGTCATCCATGTCTCGCCTGACAGGCGCTTTTCATGGTGCCTTAACTACCAGCCTCATCCCGACGTGACAGGTGTCATAAACTGTCATAACTATCTGTCAGTGGCTTGGCCAATCGCCAATCAACACACCTGCCTAAATCAGGAAGCTATAGAGATGATTTGCCTCGTCCACCCACTCAATCTAATCAACCTCTCATCACTAACCCCTAACCAAATCCATCATCCACCGACCAAAATCTCTCTCTCTCAACCACCGTCCAATCAACCACGCTATCATCCAGCCTCTGGGTATGGTAGACCCAATCATCCACGGCCTCCTAGGGCCCATTCCACCAACCGTGCGCTGTCATCCACTGTGCAACCCGTTCTCTCCCCCTCTCTCTATTCATCCACCCCACAAAACACACAGGCTCGCCCACAGTCCTCCTCCTCCTAGGTCGCCCACAGTCCACAGCACCCACAGCCAACCCCCCCCCCCCCAACACACACACCTGTGGGTCCAGAGAACTAATCTAACCCGGGCATTAATTACCCTCCCCTCCTCCTCCTCCTCCTCCTACCACACACCACTCAACTTTAGCCTTCCCTCCGCTCCCCTCCCCTCCACTTCCTCTTCCTGCACCACACACATCCACCTCTCCACCCCAGCGACTGAAGAGACTACGGCCCGGCCCTACGGACGCTCGTACACGAGTCACGATGACCAAGGCTGTCGCCTCTCTCCACACACACACACACACGCCGCTCCTGCAGCAAAACACAGGAGACGGCGTGCACACGCTACACACATCTCCACTACCCCCTCCCCCTCCCCCCCTGCTCCACACCCTAGGCGGTCTCTCGCACCCCCTCCCCCTCCCCCTCAAGTGGAAGTCTACAAAGGGGGGGAGGGGAAGATGTCCTTCCA
>JAYMFT010193835.1:0-11808 GCA_038088735.1 Panulirus argus
GTGTGTGTGTGTGTGTGTGTGTGTGTGTGTGTGTGTATATATGTGTGTGTGTGTGTGTGTGTGTGTGTGTGTGTGTATATATAAGTGTGTGTGTAAGTGTGTGTGTGTGTGTGTATATATAAGTGTGTGTGTGTGTGTGTGTGTGTGTGTGTGTATATATAAGTGTGTGTGTAAGTGTGTGTGTGTGTGTGTGTGTGTATATGCAAAAAGGGGTTTAGTCGAGTTTAGGGGCTCGTCTCTACCCTCCTTACACCTGTTTGTAGGAGGAAAATGTACTGCTGTACTGTTTACAGGAACTACAATAAATATTCCTGGTAATTAATTAGAAAGAAGGAACCAAAGTTCTCTCTGAACTAACCTCGGGCACGTGTAATTCAAACGTGCAAGACAACCAAGGAACTACGCCAGGAACACACGCAACTCAAACACGCCGCGAGAGACGAGAGAGAGAGAGAGAGAGAGAGAGAGAGAGAGAAGCAAAACAAAAGTTAACCCACGGGCCAGAGCGCTTCAGAATCCCGCAAAATATAAATTACCTCCCCATCTCGGCCATCATGATGAATATGGCCACCTTGATCCACGGACCACCCAGCGTTATGGAGATGGGAGGGGGGGAGCGCTATATTGGTCCAACCATGGCCTCACACCGGCTGGGGAGGGCCATGGGGCCACACAGCGGGCTGGGAGGGAGCCATGAGGCCATACAGCACCCTGGGAGGGAACCATGAGGCCACACAGCAGGCTGGGAGGGAACCACGAGGCCACACAGCAGGCTGGGAGGGAACCACGAGGCCACACAGCACCCTGGGAGGGAACCACGAGGCCACAAAGCAGGCTGAGAGTGAACCACGAGGCCACACAGCAGGCTGGGAGGGAACCTCGAGGCCACACAGCACCCTGGGAGGGAACCATGAGGCCACAAAGCAGGCCGGGATGGAGGGCCAGGTTGATCCAGCACTACAAATACCTCAGCCGTCCTGGGAACCGTCACTCGGGCAACACAATTACGGACGCCAGCCTCGGTTGTGATTGGCTGACTGATCGCTGGAGAATTAAGAGCGGGTTTTGGGGCGCGCCAGTGACCTCGCTCGCTGGCTATTTGCGAGAGAAGGAGGCTGCGAGCTGTTGCGACAGGATGACCTCGTCTGTTTTCGTCCTCGTTTACATATTGCTGAGTGAGATAAGGATAATTGATTCGTCTTATCAGTGGTGATGTAAAGGCGCAATCTAAGAGCTCTTAGAATCTGCTATTTGTTTTCTAAGCTACTGTTGTTGTTCTCGGTGTCCTCAGAAATTAGGTCATCTTGGCTACGTCGCAGACATCCACTCGGTAAACAGCATATCGTCTGTGTTTCATGAAGTGGAGACTGATCAGCCCCGCGCTGGGGAAGAAGGGTCACGACTCGCCGAACACGGGGAGACTGGCCTCGCTTATCGACGCCAGTCGGCAGTTTGAATGTGGGTTTACTGTTGGGTGGGGGGGAGAGGGGTGGGGGGGGTACGATCTCTGAGCGGGTGTGCTTCAAACCCGGTCAAATTCCTGACGAATCTTGTAAAGCCGATTTCTTATCGAAAACTTTATTTTTTACAAAAAAACGTTTTTTTACAGAAACGTTTTGTACAATTTTTTTTTTTTTTACAAAAACGTTTTAAAACCATAATACAATTGACTTCAAACGTTGATAGAGTCATTATAAAGAAATTTGTTTGGTCGCAACACGTCATACGGCTTAGGTCTTGTTGCAGCGTTTATAGTGTGGTATTATGCAAAAATAATAGACTTGAAAATTGCTAAAAAAAACATCACAGCTTGTGTTTAAGTCACCAGAAGACATGTTTCTTCCTCGCGAGTCGTGTCCGTAGGCTCTCTGGCTAGCTCCACTCCCGCCGTAAGAAGCTTGAGTAAATATACTTCGTATTTTTCCCTGCCCGATGTATAATATTTCAACGTTAAACTTTTAAGGCGGACACTTAAAGGAAAATATGGTTGTTTGGACTTCAAAATTTCGCCAAGATCCCATCGTTGAGTAAGGTAGAGAATTCTTGGCCAGGGGTATGGATGTGAAATGTTAAACTCGGGTTAATTGAAATGTCCGTGTGTTAGTATTTCCTCCCAAATGGACCTCGACGTCTGTCGCAAATATAATTTATCTTCCAGCGCGTAACAAGTTCATCCCATTTCAGTGCTGTAAATTGCTGTTGGTCTCCTTTAACTGGGAGTCTTTTTCATCAACTGCTTAGATATAAAATGGCTAAAAAAAAGGCCTTGGCCGCTGGCGTAAATGGCCTCTCATACTAAAACCGCAGTTTTTTTATATTAAAGTTTACGAACCGTAAGTTCATGATGTGTACAGCACCCGCAGACATATTTGAGCAGTGGAAATATTAAAGTCAACTGATGATCATCAAGAAGCAATATGTCGACATTTGGCATTTAGACAGCAGCAAGGCTTTAAATTTAGTAACAAACAACCGGTGCGCCCCGTTTTGAGGACGATAGCTCCACGGAAACACCACCCAGCTGTCGTTCATCATTAACGAGGACGGAACAGATTTAAATCTTCGAAATTGACGCGAAAGGCAAAATTAAAACTGCCGCGAAACCCTAGTAACTCCAACATGGCGGCTCTGTTTTCCCACCAGACGATGAGTCAAGAGGACTGGTCGACCACTCACTCGCTCGCTCACTTCCCCGCCCAAATCCTTGTCTTCAGTCCTCGACTTGGATTATTATTTTAACCGCTACTCCAAATAAACCGTATTTGATTAATACCATGATGTAAGAAAAGGCTCCAAGTTTGAATTTAGAAAGTATACTGTACGTATGCATCATGAAATGTGTTTGGGTGTGCTGCAGGGAGCGTACATGTCATTGTCATTACTATTCAGGTGATCAATATTGACTAGAAATAATATTCAAATAATCATTCAAATATAATGAACGTGGGCAGACGCACAAACACATACGGACACATTTGAAACCTGATTTTCCAACGGTAACCCAGTACTTCCTTAATTCTAACTTTACTTTTTATATTATATAATTGTAAGTCACGGTATTTTTTAAAGAATTTGTGATAAGAATAAACTCGGCCTCTGAGTTATTTCGGGGAAAATCGTCCAATGTCGTCTCGGCTCTTCAGTTGGCGGGAAAACGTCTGCAATTCAAGTATACAGAATTCGTGGTAATTTATTTTGACTGCCGGAATTTTCAGCAACTTGAGAAATTCGTTTAATCCTCGACTTGAATGAGAGATCTTTTTTTTTTTTCACTCTCTCTCGCTTTTGTCTTGGTGCTCCAGTCAGACATAATTTGTTGAGATCTTTTACTAACAATAAAAAAAAGTTGTAGAGATGAGGAAGTATTTTGTGAAAATGTTATCGCTTGAATTTGTGTGGGTGTGACACAGTCCATGTGTGTGTGTGTGTTTGTTCGTACTGTTTGTCTGTTCGCGCAATATTATGTGATTTACAGCAGGTTTAATCACTGCTTCTGTTACAACGCGAGTGAGAAATAAGGCCAGGACAAGTCTTGTTTAGGGCCAACTGGCTCGGAAGGAGTCCATCGTGTCCCTTGCTCCTGAACGGAGTGCATCCATGAAGCTCCAGAATCCCCATTATAGTGGTTCGGGAATAGAATGACATTAATGATGGTAATAATGACGATGATGATAGTAATAATTATAAATGTATCCGGGTGTTTGACTGAATGAAACAAATTTACTCGAAAGCTGTAGCCCCCAAAGGAATTCGTTTGATCCACTAAGAATATCAAAGACAATAATATATATAACGTACTGCCGAAAGCGGACTAAAAGTGTGACCAGTCAAACGTTTAAAAGCTTTATTTTTTTTTAAGCGGATAGGAAATGTTCTAGAATGGAGCAAAGCCGTGAGCAGTGTGTGAAACATTGCATTAAAAAAGAAATCCATAAAAATAAACATTGGAAAGACGAGATCTCATGAAATTTGTCAAAGACATGTTACGAATCAGGCTATAGACCGTTTATACACGAATCAGTGGCTACGCAGCTTATTACGAATCAAGATGTATGACGACACCGTGTGCAGTGTTTATTACGAGTAAGGAGTGGACCGTTATTACGAATCACGGGGGTAGGCCGTTTATAACGAATCGAGATATGCCCTTTACTACGAATCAACGGTTAGGCTGTTTAGTACGAATCACAGGTCAGGCTGTTAAATTTGAACCTTGAGTGTAGACCATAAATCAACACTTGAGGTTAAACTAACATAATAATAATACCGATTCCTTTTTTACATACAAATAACTTCAAAGGTCTTCTTATTTTTTTAACCTATAACGAAGCTAAGCGCATGCGTGCCAGATGTGCGATGGTGACAAGTTTAAGACTTAAATTTTGGCAAAGAATTGTAAATTCATGAAACGTAATATCCAAATTTACATACACACGTACTTGCTTGGCATACATGCATAATTAGCAAAAATTTTTTCTCAATTTAATCTTCTACTTGGGTTTCCGGGCTTAGCAGCGAGTAAATCTAACATGGAAAATGTAAAGATTCAAAGATAGAATTTCAAAGGTTTTTGCGTGGTAAGGCGCGTAAAGCAAAGAAAAAAAACTATATTGATTTGCGATTTAATGAAATCACACGATCGTATTACGAGTTAATGAAGGACTAGGCTTACGCTAAGCCCCTTGTAATTACTTGTAATTCTAGCCGATATAAGCATATATACCACTCATATATTTATCATAAAAAGACAGTTTCCAATTTCTTTTTCATTTAGGCAAACTGTTCGTTGACTCTGAATATTTTTTTCTCAATGTCTTCCAAGTTCTGGATTTATTTGTATGACCGCCATATGGCATCACTCATCCCAGCACAGGGTGGCGCAAAACCCTTCTTCGTCCTCTGTCCGGCTGTTCTGTTTACCTTCCTTAATTTCTTAAGTATAAAAGTTCTTTTACGGTCAGTTTGAGCACAGATCTGGTGTAGTTATTCCTTATTATTAAGGGGAAAATACACGTGTGCGTGTGTGTGTGTGTGTGAGTGTGTGTAACAGGTATTTTTTATACAAGAATAATACTTTTTGTATAATGATGAGGGAGGGATAACGAGCAGCCACATAGGAACAGCTACTGCCTGCGGCCATCCATCTTGATTTTAGCTTCAGTTTTCGTTTGATTTCAAAACCAATGGCTTCTTGGGAACACTGCTCAGGGAATGCCATGTTTTTTTTCTCTTTATGAGATTTATGTTTTGTTATCAACGTTTGCTGGTAATTAAATACGACCCCGGTTAGAAGAGGCGGCTGTAGCGTGTCGTACATGTAACGTCACCGCCACACTGGAACAATACCAGCACAACATACGACAGACCGGCATTCCTTTACTTAAAATACGACTGGACGACCCAGGGTAGTAGCCAGGTGATGACCTGGCCTGTGACCTGACCCTGAAATAGTTAAGTCTAGGGGTCGTAACCATGGTGCTCAAGGGTCGTACCGTCGTTCTCAGAGACCAGATATATATTTAACTTTCCACACTCCAAAAAGATATGTTTCTTGAGTCACGACACCTTCACGGGAACACCTACCACAGCAAAAACACCCACACACAAACCACTTTAACACCCACTTCAATAAATTCCTCCCAACCTGAAAAATATTAACCCTCTCAAATACTATATATTTTTTTTTCAGATTCATAATTTCCCCTTCGTTAAAAACTTGGCCTCACAGCAAAGACTTGCTTTCAACTCTCGTCCTAACAACGCTAAAACATTTGGAAAAAGAAAAAAACGTTCCCTCCCACGTTAATTTCTCCTCATATGCACCCGGTAAAAGAAAAAAAAAAAGTTCTCCCACGTCCCACACACACTCTCAACAATACCGCTCGCGACTCTGTTCTGAAATGCTTGTGGTGTAATATCGTGAGTCGCAGAAAATCCTATTAGTTAAGACAGGTGATCTGTGCGTGTGTGTGTGTGTGTGTCCTTTCATCAAGGAGGTTGCCAGGCAAGAGCCTAGGCAACTGACAAGATTATAAACGTTGACCAAATGGGGTTGCAGGACTCGTAAACTCATTTTTTTAAAAGTCACGTTCATACACCAGTTGGACTCAAGACATATGATAGTGCTTAAAGGGATGAGATTTTTATTTTTATTTTTTTTTTCAGTGTAAAAGAATTGAAATTAATTTGAACGTAATATTTGTTGAAGGGTATCGTCTATACATTTCAAAATTGGACGTGACTGGAGTTGATGACGAGCGGCTTTTGAATCAAACGCCATGCGTTCTCTCCGACGGAGAAATGCAGACTGGCCAAGACTTTTTTTTTTTCTTCTTATAAAGTCTTGAGCACAAGGGTACGACCCTAGATCACGACCCGCACGACCCTAGGACATGAAGGTTTGAGACCCCCCTGAGCACGATGGTACTACCTAAATTTAATCACGACCCAACGACCCTTGAGCACGACTCTACGAGCCTTAAGCACGACTCTACGACCTTTATTCACGACTCTACGACCCTCGGGTATGATAGCCTTGGCTCTTATGACCGACCTGACCCCTGTGAGCCGGCCAACGGAGCCAGTCAGCCAGGTCTGTAAACGAGCAAACCAGTCCACTCGGCCTCACCGAGCACTGACCGCCTGAGCCAAGCCACAAGCCTAGTGGTCAACAACACCCGTCATCGGGAGCGAGCGAAGCGGGGAAATGCCCCTCCCGCAGTGCAGGCTGGGTTTACCCAGGGCGCCAGTGTCCTCCTCCTCCTCCTCCTCCCTCCTCCTCCTCCTCCTCCTTCCTCCTCCTCCTCCTCCTCCTCCTCCTCCTCCCTTCCCCCCCTTCCACCACCACCACCACCACGTCTCTCTGGCTCCACCTGACGTCAAGCAGTAAATGAAAAATACATCACAAGCGGTCTTGCCGGGATTCAGAAATTGACTCGTTCGCCCTTCCTTAAGCAAGACTAGATTTTATTTAAAAGAGTTCCTGCGAATCATCACACATTTTCCTTTCAAGCGTACGCTCCGTATTTATGAATACAATTGATCTTATTTTTTTGGGGGGGGTTAATCTTCCGATTTATAGTTTTAAACACACACACACACACACACAAAGAAAACTGTACGTGCATTAAGCATCCGAGACCAAGAGTAAACATGCAAAACCGACATTAGAGAACTATTCCAACGGTCGTTTTTATACTCACCGTAAACATTGCTCCCTGACCCACAACAAAGGGAGAGGAGAAGTCGGAATCTTCATGCGCTACAGGGTTCCTCCTCTCTCTCTCTCTCTCTCTCTCTCCTCCCCCTCTCCCCTCCTCCCTCCCTCACCTCCCTCCTTCCTTGACCCGGGCAGGTCGTAAAGCCACAATTAACCCCTCTGAGCACGCCCGCACGACCCCTGAGTAGGGTTTTTGGACTCTCTGCGCACGGTGGCACGGGCCTCGAAAAGGGTGGTACGACCCATGGGCGCGGTGGTAGTACGACCCTTGAGCGCGATGGTACGACCGATTTAACGGGTTGTCCAGTCCATCCTACCTGCACACACACACACACACACACACACACAGAGCAGCCCCGCCCAGCACCAGCGCCGCTGAGGTTAGCCAACTTTGACAGGAGTGCCCAGCCGGGACAGATCTGTCAATTCGGTCCATTACACCGTCATTATCTACCTGTCAGGCGGCGAGAGAACCTGATGGACGACAGGTTAGCGTGCCGCCTCGCCTGGGGCCACGCGCGCGCGCGCGCGCAAACACAAGGCCATGCCACACTCCTGTGGCGCCCTTAGGGGTGAAACTCCACACGCCCAGGCTTATGAGAGAGAGTCATCGGGGGAGACGGGCCCCACGGGATTACGGTGTCAAGGAGGAAAATGTTAATATCGAGTCTCAAGTTGCTACTTGTAGGTCCTTCCCGCGCCCTTAACCCGCGGCACGAGACCACCACGCCTTCCTGCACAGCCGCACACGCGCACGCACACACACACAACACACACACACACACACACACACACACATACATACATACATACATACATACACACACACACACACACACAAACGTACGTCAAAAAACAGGAAAGCCGTGAGATCTAGACAATGCCGGATTTCTTAATTTTTCTCGGATTTCTGAATAAACTTCTTTTTTTATGATGAATTTTAAAGTAACTCTGTTTTTTCTGCAACAAGTAATTTTCGCGCAGTTCGTCACGCTAATCCGACAGTACGCTTCTCTTGCGTTATTCTCCTCGTCCTGAATTATACGCAAGGTGTCAGTGTACCCGTAAACTAAAAAGGATTAAGATTAAAGGAATCCATAACGATGTGTGTGTGTGTGTGTGTGTGTGTTCGTCGTTTCCCGCACAGCGAGGTAGCGCCAGGGAACAGACGAACAATGAATGGCCTCGTTTGTCCCTTGTCACTCTCTCCAGCTGTCGTAGGTAATGCACTAAAACCAGAGCCCCATATCCGGAGTCAGGCTCCCACAGACCTTTCCGTAGTTTCCACTGGCCGTTTCATATGCCTTGGTTCAGTCCATTGATAATACGTCGTTCCCCGTATATCACTTCGCCCTTATTGGCTCTATCCCAGGCACGCTTAACACCCTCTTGACACGTTCAGCCCTCGAGCGCTCTTTATAGCATCTTTCAGTCAATCCTTCCATCTCCAGTTCTCCACCTCTGACAGATACACACACAAACACACACACACACACACTACCGTCCCTGTCCCTCACCTTACGAAGCTGAAATGGCAATCCCCCGACGACCCCCGCTGGGAAACGGGTTAGCTGAGGAGCACTGCAATACGTTCCTTCGTACTTTGAACTTGTACTTTAAAGAGAGCGGGTCATGCATTTTAATTGCCTTTTTCAACCGAGTCGCATGCATGAGCCCGTGACTGGATAACGAGCGTTGGGTTCCATGGACAGCCTCATTAGATTTATATAAGCATAATTATTAGTATGTAGTTTGACTACACTCTTCGCATTCACCATAATTGGTAATATAACGACATTTAGTAGAATTTTTCGTTGCTCTTTAGCTTCTGGAAACGAAATGAAGATTGTCTGGAACGTCAGCCAGTAAATAATAGCTTTGCCAGTGTAATGGGGAAGAGACTTTCCCTCCCAGCACACACGCCCCCGGGCAGGGGACCTTCCCTTCCCATCACACACACACAACAACAAACCCTAGGCTCTCGTACAGCCTGGGAGACCGGGAATAAGAGCGCCAATAAATACCTGTGACGCAACGGAATTGTTCAGAGCGAACTGCCGTACTATATCACCCGCCCCAGGAGGAGATGTACGAGGTGGGCGTAAGAGCAAGAATAGAGAGAGAGAGAGAAAGAGGGGGAGGGAGAGAGAGAAAGAGAGGCAGAAGTAAGAGGAGGAGGAGAGGGGGACGCATGGAATGGAAGAAGAAGTGGGACAGGAAAAAGACCAGGAGTGTTCGAGAAGAGAAGAAAATTGAAGTGGAAGCGGAGGGAAAAGAAGAAGAAGAAGAAGAAGAAGAAGAGGAGGAGGAGGAGCAGGAAGAAGAGGAGGAGCATGAAGTGGAGGAGCTCTAGTTAACACCTCGCAAAACGTCCCTAATTTCTAAGCCGCCCCCATCTGGAACCGCCGTTTCCGTCGCGCGTCTGAGACGGCCCCCATTTGACGGTTGTTACGACTGTACGCAAGAAGCAGTTAGCGGCTGATCCACTCAGACAGACTGGGACTGGCCAGTCAGTTCCCCACTCAGACGCCAGTTCAGACAGAGGGTGTTGTTACCCGAGATTTGCCCTGATGGATCGTGACGTATTGTTTGAGGATATTGTTTCCCCGGTGTTCCCAAGGGGTGGATGACCGACCCAAGCCCCTTTGACCTCGAGGGAACGACCCTTCGAGCACGATCGGTACGACCACTTGGGTTACGACGGCCCGGATGGACAGACTACCACGACCTCTGACCTGACCTGGTGAGCAGGTCAAAGGCCGGGTCATCATACTCGAGGATGGCACTGCCCTCGTGATGAGAGGGTCGTACCGTCGCGCCTAGAGGTCGTACTATCGTGCTCAATAGTCGTACCGTCGCGCCTAGAGGTCGCACTGTCGTGCTGAATAGTCGTACCGTCGTGCTTAAAGGTGGTCGTACGCTCGTGCTCAAGGGGTTAAGAATGTGCATGCGTATCTGTTGGGTCAAACACGCTAAGCTGTAGAGAGGAGAGTAGCCAGGACTCGGAGCTTTTAAAGTAAGGGGCTTAGAGATTTAAAGCTTTGCTTGGTCTCCCAGCTATACCTTCTATTACAGTATAAAAAAAAAAGAAAATAGGGTAGAAGAATGTGTGTGTGTGTGTGCGTGTGTATCTGTCTCTCTGTCTGTCTGTGTCTGTAAGTTACGTGGAGAGAGTTGTACACTTGTGTTGCCCCGTCTCATAACCCTGTATATATAAGTATCGTGTTTGTACTCCTGTGTATGTACGCGCACACGCACGCATATACACCTTTGCTTATGCCTAGCTTGTGTGTGTGTGTGTGTGTGTGTGTTGGGGGGAGAGGGGGGTGGGTGGGGGAGAGTGTTATGCGTGGCACAGATCCCGGAGGTCTGAAATGCTGCGTTTAAAGAATAAGATAATCAGCAGCGGTTTGTTTCTAGTTGGTAAGATATCCGCAATTATGATAACTGAGAACCAGTTTTTGAATGTAATTCACTCCAGATGTAGGCAAACCATCCCTCGCTGTACCGCAATGGTCGACGTACGAGCGCGCGCGCGCACGTGGCTACAGGATAATGTAATTCCTGAAATGCGGATCCCTAAGGAGAACAAGGAGAGGTGGTCGGGGAAAAAAAAAAGAAGAAAATAAATCCCATCTGTATTGGAACTAAGCCATGACACCCCTGGCGATTGCGTCAAGCAGAACAAGCCATCTCTCTCTCTCTCTCTCTCTCTCTCTCTCTCTCTCTCTCAAGAGAGAGAGAGGGAGAGAGGAAGAACACAGATTACGTCTTGCTGGCGAGAGCTATATAAATGTGTCTGGTCCACGGCGGGAGAAGGAGGGAGAGAGAGGTGCAGACGCCATCTGGACCACTTCGTGAGATTGGTCCACTGCTCACGGGGACTAGATGCTGCTCCAGGGATCGAACCCCGAACTATATATATATATATATATATATATATATATATATACACACACACACACACACACACAAGAATATGGTGCATGTGAACGCGCACTTTCATAGAATACATAACACCCTCCTCCAGCAAAGACTCGAACCCAGGACCTTTGCGAGGTAGCGCAAGTAAACCAACCACTCCCGCTTTCAGACCCTCACCCCTCAAGGACGATTTGACTCGCGTCTGCTTACGGAAGTAGACAGGTTTACTTTGGACTACTTACGACACAGGGAGAGTCTACAGTCGTCTACTTACAAACCCCCGGCTTTCCTTGGGTCTACCTTACAACCCAAAGACAACCCAATTGAGGTCTACCTACAACCCAGAGACAACCCCACTCAGGTCTACCTACAACCCGAGAATGACACACAAGTCTCACCCACCTACAAAACAAGAACCCTCCATAAACCCCACCTCCAAACCCAGCCCTCCCTCACCTACCTACAAACCCTACAAAACCCTCTTCCCAAAAATCTCGGACCTTAAAAACCTACAAACACTTGCTTCATTACTCTCCGACCAGGAGCAGGGGCTAAGGTACACGGCGAGTACTGAGGAAGGCTCTCTCTCTCTCTCTCTCTCTCTCTCTCTCTCTCTCTCTCTCTCTCTTTCTCTCTATATCTCTCTGTCTATCTCTCTGTCCAAC
>JAYMFT010193846.1:0-11808 GCA_038088735.1 Panulirus argus
CCTGCTGTGCCACAATCAATGACCAAGGTTTCCCCCCCCCCCCCCCCCCACCCCCACCCCCTTGGTATCAGTAACGGATCGCTCCCTCCATAAACCTCACGCGTCATCTAATGACCCTTGTCCAATGGCATATTTCACGGCCAACGATCGTTACTCCCCCCCCCCCAAGGAGCAGAGAGTAGAGATTTACTCCCACCTTCCCCCTCGCGCCATCAACATCAACTCCTTAAGTCATCAACTTCTCCACCCCCCACCCCCCACCCCTTCCCCAACCTCGTGAGTGCGTCATCAACCCCTCCCCCTCGCCCGCCAGCCCGCCCGCCTATGGCCGCCCTTAAAACCAATTTCCTAAAACTAATCAGCAGACCCTCACAATTAGGTCAGGAGAGAGACCACCCCCTCCCCCCGTCCCCCTCCTCCCCCCTCTGCTGTTCTCGTTCCCAGCTGACCTGAGTGAAATCGAGCCGACCACACGCGGTGACCTTAATGATGCGCCACACGGGTACACGTACAAGGGGCAAGTACACGGAAACAGACGCGAACACGTACACATACGCAAACACGAACGCATACACACAGAAATACGCATATGCGTCATATTACACATACGCAAAACACGTGCCCATACACAGACCTACATTCAATGGCATACACAAACAAACAAACAAACAAATAACTCAATGGATAAGGCCCTACAAACAGCTACATAGAAGATAGATACAACTTTATATAGAAGATATATAGATAGGTGTAAAAGAAAAAGAAACAAACTTACATAAACGAGTGATTGGACAGTAACTCAAAAGACAGACGTATGAGACAGACAGGTAGACAATCACTAGTTGAGAGAGGACGGAACATACACAGACAGTTACATCGAAGGCCTTGCCGAAAGCGACAGACAGACAGACAGACAGACTATACTCAGCCTGTATACGACAGCTGGCCAGGATTAAATGTTCCGTAACCATATCTGTAAATTCGGATAAATGCGGCCATAAAGCTATGTATGTACGTAACTAGTAAAGGCAGCCACAAAGCTATGTATACACGTAACATAAAGTCTGCCATAAAGCTATGTATACACGTGCCAAAGGCAGAATACGTCCCTCACTGAATACACAATTGCATACACGAATATACGCGTTAAGTTATACGTACACAGAGACGTGTGTTGTATGCGACGAAGCACACCATACACAACACTCTCACCCCCTCTCCCCCTTCTCCCTCTCACCCCCTCCTCCATGATTAACCCGTCCCTCCCCTACCCATAAATAGCCCCCCCCCACCTATAACCTTTCAATCCCCCCCCCCTCACCCCACCAAAAATAAATCCTCGGCCCTGCGGTCCGGGCCGGCAACCATCGGCCTCCCATCACAGTCCGATCGATTCACGCTTAACTTGTCCATCTTTGGCTGCAGGATCAGACCCCCCTGAAGCAGGGGGGGGGGGTTAAATCCCAACACCCCCTTCCCCCTTAAAACCACCTACTCCTCCCACCCCTCCTCCCGTACCCAGAGTCCAAGGCAAGCTGAAGTTCCCCAGAACATTACTTTCTCCATCCACCCCCAGATTCGGAGGAGGTGGGGTTGTTGTTGGGGACAGCTTAACCCCTCGAAGTGGTTTGGGGAGGCTCCACCCCTGAGGTGGATGGGCGAAGAGACTCAAACTCCCGATACCTCCCCCGCCCCCCCCCCCTCCCCCCATAACCCCACCCCCACCCAATCGGCCAACCCACCGTCACGGATGGGGTCCTCAGCTCCGGCAATGGGGGTCCCCGGACGTGGAACGGAAGAATTAGGAAGGACGCATCTTAACTGCTCACGCCACATCGGGGGAAGAAAAAATAAAAAAGAAATGAGTTCGCACGACTGCATCCTCCACTCTCCTGCGGGAATCTCCGGTGCCGCGCTGCTGACGGACGACCACGGTCCGTTACCAAACTTCCCCCCCCCCACCCCCCACCCCATCCCCCACCCCCACGATGCCCTTAAGTCTCCGCTAAGCCCCTGGAGTCCATTCCGGCTCACGCGAACTCGTCCGCGCCGCTTCTGGGAGGCATCAGGCATTCCCGCACGGGCCAAGAACCACACATATCTCTCAGGCTTCTCTCCGCCTCTGCAGCCCCCCAGCCCCCCTCCCTCCCCCCGCCTCAACCTCTGAGAGCGGAAGGCGAGTAAAGTCTTCCTAATTTTTCAAGAACGCCGACCCGGTGGTCTGTTTAGGCGAAAACCCTTTGACTCTGGGGGAGGGGGGTCCGGACGCCATGCTCATTCGCCCGGGTACTGCAACTCTGCATATGCAATGCGGCAACGATTCTATGAAGCTAACGTTGCGATGCAACGGCGAGATTTCGGACCAAATGCAGGACAGACGGGGGGGTCTGGTTTATACCACGGGCCCCAGGGGCGGGCCCTGAGCCACTCTCTCCCTCTCGCCCGGGCCCCCTCACTACGAACCCCCCCCCCCTCCTGACTCCTCTCTCTCCTACCAAAGGACACCACCCCCCCCACATCCGCCAGGTCCTCGGGGGGGGACCAGGCCTCTCCTTAACCCAGGAACCACATCCAATTTTCTCTAATGTCAGCCATTAGGGCATCAAAATTACCCCAGGAGTGCCTGCCAAACTAGATCAGTCCTCCTTAATAAAGCGTGTATGCAAATGAGGGATGGGACAGGGGGGTTGGGGGGGAGGCCAATGTCATGACTGGTGCGTCGCGATAATGTCCTGTTAAGCATACCGCGGGACACTCTCGTCAGCGCCCGGGATGCGAGACCTGTCCTGACGCGAGACCTGTCCTGACGCGAGACCTGTCCTGACGCGAGACCTGTCCTGACGTCGCCGCTATTCAAGAACTGCGGGGGAAGGGGGAGGGATCTCTCTCTCGGCTGAAATGCAACCCGGAAGGAACCACGGCTTCCACGGCAGTCCAGAATCAAAATGAAAGTGTATAAGTATTAAGTGATGAAAGGAATATATGTGTGTGTGTGTGTGTGTCAGGGGATGGACATCGCAACGGCCTCCGTCGTGTCTCTCAACTTCGGACACGCCCTGGCTTCGAAGAGAGGCCCTTCATCCCGTACCTCCTCGCTGCCTCCGGCCACCTTCTCTGGGAAGAGATCCACACGCGGGTGTAAGGGGAGCAACTCTACGATAGCCTTTAAACGCTGCCTAGCTGGCACCCTCTTCACGGTTGCTCAAACGCCCCCCACCCCGGGGAGGCCCCCCCCCCCCCCCCGTTCCCGAAAGTTACTGCAATTATGGCCCGGCAAACAAGCCTTCGACGTATTGGTGAGGGAGTCAGGCAGAGGGAGCAGCTGGCCTCCTCTCTCTCTCTCTAGGTGCCCCCTCGCGAAATCTTTCCTCAGTCCAGTAATAATATTTCCAACATAAAATACTTCGATTCTGTTTCCCAAGTAGTAAAACCTCCACACAGACGTAACGAAACAAAAAAAAAAAAAAACAGACTTAGCTCTACAGGGTCTAGGTATACTTGCAACCCAAAATATAAGCTATTATTCTACGTGGAATGTGTAGAATAGGGCGATACTTTCAACTCCGTACACCCAGTATAGAACATACTAGCGACTGGTCGTTCAGAACTGTGTTACATAGAAAGAAACAGATCCAGTGTTTACTTATCTTTGCTTCTGTCTCCAAGCGTAGCACGGCCGGGTTGTCCCGACTGTAAACAATGACTAGAGATATAGGGAGCCGGCGTGACGCCCAGGATAGTGTTACGCAACTGCCCGATAATGATGAATCTCCCAGCCACTGATTAAGGATACGCCTCTCGAACAACTGTGGCGTATAAACCCGGATTGTGTAACTTTCGCGTTGCATAACGTTTCCCCTTCATAATCCCGTTGTATAATCATCATTCCGTGCTAATCACCTCCCGTGTTTCATAACTTCTTCAGTCCCATAATTGTTTTCCAATTTTTCATCAATGTTTTCTTTGCTTTACGTTCATCCCCTCCATTCTTGGCTTCATGATAATGCTCATTTTATATGGTCTTGGCTTCATAACGCTACCCGTGTATTAATCTTGACCTCATAATGCTCCTGGAGCATAATTCCATAATGCTCCTGAAGCTTAATTCGTTTGTCTAGTAATCTCGGGCTGAGCTCGTCCGGCACGCGCACAGACGCCTCTCTCAGCACTCTCTCACGTCTCTCTCACTCTTATTTCTCATCTCTCTCTCTCCCTCCATCACTCTTACACCTACCAGTCTCCAGCCCCGCTCTTACTCAGTATCACTCTCACTCTTATCGTATCTACTCTTAGCCTTGTCTTCCTCCTCAATGTGTCATCACTCTCACCTCTCACACTCGTGTTCACCGCTCTCACTTCCACTACCCATCATTTTCACCCAGTCGCTCTCACCTCGCGCCTTGTTTATTCTCACCACTTAATGCTCAGCCGGTCGTCTCTCATCATACGCTACACACACCAAACTCCTCTCACCCTACTCCCTCTCTCTTTCTCATCTCCCACTACTCACGCAGCTCTCACCAAACACCTCTCTCTCTCTCTCTCTCACCAGTAGCACGGGACAAGACGTCTGTCTACCCAGGTTCACCTCTACACCCCGAGAGCTGGCTGGATGTGTGCGTCCCCGACAGAATTGGGCACATTTGCCCTCTGCGTAGTGTTGGTTCTCTTTACTTATTTTACAGATATTATTTCGGTTTCTGCTTCCCTACCTGTGTACCCCCGACTCCGTAAAGTAGACCACGTAATACTGGTTACATGCTACTACTTCGCATGATCACCGTTTTGCCGTTGGCAACCAGAGGGGTGGTGGTGGTGGTGGTGGGCCGTTGCGATGTCTGTTTCTTTACCTACACCGCTAGGCTTTGGAACGCTTTACCTTCTCATAACTTTCCCAACACCTGCCACCTGACATTCTCTCTTTAAAAGGCATATTTTCCATCCTCGTCAAAATTTCTTTTATTACCTCTCCTCTTCTTTCCTAATTTCTCTGTCTTTTTAACCAATTTTTTTTTCTTTAAGTTCCGTTTTACGCCCGGCCTCCGTGCAAAAAATATTGTCCCTGACCGAAGCCTTCGGTAGAAAAACTAAAATACATTCCCCTCACACACTGCTGGTCTAAGCCCGCCCGACTCCCTCCCTGCAAGACACCGGCTTTCAACACCATAAAAATATATCGTTGCGAGGAAGATTTGTAATGGCACGATCGGCGTGGTGGGTCGGGGATCACTGGCAGCAGTATGGTGGGCGTGGTGGGTCTCTTGGGGATGCGTGGTGAGCGCTGTGGGTCTCTGGGGATGGACCACTGGCTTACCACGTGAGGGGTACAAGGAGTAGCATGGCAGCACACCAGGTCTTCAGATGGTGTGTGGTTAGTTGTCGGTGGTATCTCTAAGGCCAGGCGTCCACCACAACCCCCTCCAGTCGGACGACATCTGCACAAGTCATGCCGAGAGAGAGGAGAGAGAGAGAGAGAGAGAGAGAGAGAGAGAGAGAGAGAGAGAGAGAGAGAGAGAGATGGGTCAATCGTATCCCTCCAGAATCACAACTCGGCCCTCCGCAGACACTGTGCACTGCAGGGTGGTCGACACACCCCTTGAGCCACGATCCCTATCTCTCTGCTACCGTTGCTGAGACGCGAAGACGAGCTCTGCCTAGGACTTGGAGGCGGCGAAGATAACTCCCACGGCCACGCGCAGCAAGAACCACCTTTTGACGTGGTGACCTGCACCGCTGGGGCTGGGCCACCCCCACAACACTGGCGGGACAAACACCGAGAGGAAATTAAGCTCGGGCAATATCGGCCACAACCTCTGGTGGACGCCCCACCCCCCACCCCCACCAACACAGGTTAAGAAGGTCCTTGAAGGGTCTTAGTTAACCCAGGCTGACCAGACATGATGACACGATGGTGGCCAGCGTCAAGGTGGAGCTAACCCGCCGCCGGCGTATCCCAGACCCAAAGGGAAGCGACCCTTGTCCCTACACGTAACCACTTTCATCAGCTGGTGAGTCACTAAACCTCCTCAAGGTAGAGAAGGTGAGATGACCTGCTGTTGCTAACCTTAACTCCGTCTTGCCCTGAAGGTTAGAGACATATTCTACCTCGGGTTATTTCGGAGAGAACCCTTCATATCTGTTTGCTTTACTGAAGTACTGAGATGTATCCTTTACTCATAACATAAAATTCTTAAACCTTTTATTGCTTAAATCATTATTGGATTAGTGTATAACCATTAACCTAATCACTATCAGCTTGGGGGAAAAAAAAAAGAAGGCTTTGCCAACGTCAGCTTCCCATCTGCTTAAACGTCCTGGCCTCTTCCACGTTAAGCTATCGAGCAAACATGCATCGGGCCCGAACGAGGGGGAGGGACCCGGGATGAATGATCGTCGGTGACGTGATGGTCTGTAGAGGGACAGAGCCGGGCTAAAAAGCCGCAGACCGTTCAACTTGTACAGCTGGCGGTTGGGAGGGGGGATGGGGGGGAGTGGGGAGGGGGAGTTGGAGGTCAGGAGCCGTGTACGTGGCTCTCTGACCTTCGAAGTTGTACGTGACTGTTAGCCCTTCGACGCGACTGGCTCTCAAATGCCTCAGCATTTTGCCGCAGTCCAGCGTGACCAACAGTCTCAGCGGGGCACCTTACTTCTGCGGTTGCTTAGGTCTCCGCGTTGTTTCTCTCTCTCTCTCTCTCTCTCTCTCTCTCTCTCTCTCTCTCTCTCTCTTGACGTGAGCCGAATCTCGTTCCTTTCCCGAGCCGTCCGCGTGTGATCACCGTCCATTAACATGCGACCCAGACCGTCTCTTCCCCCCGGTTCATAGTTCGATCGCCCATGATCTGGGTCCATTTGGTCGAGGGATCCCCGAGCATCTGTCTCGGGGAGAAAACCCTCGCCTCCTCCTCCTCTTCCTCCGCCTCCAAGCCTCACTCATCTCCCATCTCCATCGGAAATCATCGCCAGGATATTCTTGGCGAGGGAGGTAAGCGATCCTTCATACAAAGGACGTGCGTGATGACCTATCTCCTTCCCTCTTCTTCGTCCCTTGTGATATCCGGCCGCACAAATATCCGTTGTGATAACTTCTGTCGACCGACCACCTCCCTTTGTCTCTCCCGTCTCGACGAACGTCTTTGCCGTCTTGTCTTGTGGGCGAACCTACGTGTATCCTCCATCGTTCTCTTCTTCCTTTTTATCCCACTTCGGCAGACTTCGGCTGCCCTTCGCCACCGGATTCGCTCTTGAATAATCCTATGATCTCCTTCCACGCAGTTCAAAGAGCACTCATCTCCTTTTCGGAAGATAACGAAGGCGTGCGCCTCCTATCCAGCACCTGTACATCTCTTGCACCAGAAGAGGAACTTCTCAGTGTGTTCCAAACGCACGTCGCTAATGTCCACATCGGAGAACAGCAGACGGATCTCATCTTTCGAACTACCGTCCTGATGACTGCGGTTCTTATACGTCCCGTCTCGTATTCCGAGTCTTTCCTCACTCTTCTTTTCTCTGAGCAAGTCGGATCTCGCGGTGTTCTCTCTGACAACTCGTGTGGGGCATCCGCGAGGCGATCTCCTGACGGCGACATCGCTTCCCTCCGTAGCTAACGTGTGGTCATGTTCTCTCCATGACTCGGTGTAATAAACGAGTGTCGGATCCCTTTATGCCTGGCAAGCATTCTCGAAGGGTTTGGCATGCGAGTCTTTCGTCCACACTCCCCCTTCTTTGGGGGTTTCCTCTCTCTCTCTCTCTCTCTCTCTCTCTCTCTCTCTCTTCTTTGCAACTCTCCCTCCGGCCGGCACATTTCTATAAGTAACGGATCAATCTCCACTACTTATTTTTAGTCTCCACTACTTATTTCTGTCATGCAAAGAGTGTTCCACAGGGTAATGTCCTGTCTCCTACCATTTTCCTCTCCTAGCGAACGACCGTTTTCATTCCCAGGTAACCCGACTCGCACATACACTAACAACTCAGCCCTTTCATCATTCCAACTCCTTCCGATTTGCTCGACCTACGATTCAGCAGCGTGAGATATTCATATAATTTCGGCACTGAAGAGGATGTCCCAGTGGGTCTTACGCAGTGCGGGTTAAGCTTAATGCCTCTGAAGGGAAAACCCATCCCAAACTCCATTTCCAAAACCCGTCCCAACTTTCCCATCTCCTTTAACGGCTCCGTAATTCCGCCACCAAACACACAATAAACATACTTGGCCTCACCGTAACATCTGAGCTATCTCGGGAACCAACCCCCCAACATAACCCAAATAGCTGAGTCTGCCTCCGAGACCTGGAAGCTTTTCTGAAACCGCCGGAGAATTCTTCCTCCTTCCTCGTGAACTGTTATTCCAACTATACACGGAAATGGCTCGTTCCTGTATGGAGTATTCCTCCCACACACAGGGCCAGTATTGATCCAAGCACTCAAAAGAAAGAGTCTAAAGTAATTTGACTCACTAACTCTCCTTGTGTGAGCTCTTGGCTTGACCTACTTTTCCATTTCCTGCTCACACAGACACACACACACACACACACACACATACACATATACGTACCCAAATAAATGCCTTTGCATGCAGTTAGGCACGGGAATAGACTCGTCCTTTACAATCATTCTCAGATATCATCCTAATTTTTTTTTGTATCTTCATAGATTTAAACATTCTGGAAGTCTAACACACACACACACACACACACACACACACACACACACACCTACCGCAGGTGTAGAGCAGTGCAAGATGGTTCCCTTTCCATCAGGCCCTGTTCGCGGCCAACGCTAATTTTAGAACAATCGATAATACGGCAGGAGCTGCTCACCCTAGCGTACCGGCACATGCCACATGTCATTAATGGCTCACGTCTACACGTATGTTATGTATCAGACCCTTTACCGAGGTGCCTGCACTCGGCTTCGTCCTGCTGTGGAGTGTTAACGTCTGCGGCCGGTAGATCAGGGCAAAGAACTGCTCGGCGTTCACCTGAAACTCTGAGACTGTCGTGTATTCGTATCATCGTCTCGGCCCGCTGGCCATAGAGTGAGAGGGAGACGGGAGGTCTTCTGCCTGGCGTCTGGTATCACTCGACACGTGAGAACTCACTCACCAAGAGCTTTTCTTGATCTTGTGTGAGTGTAAGTGCTTCCACTCGTGTGCGTGTGTGTGTGTGTGTAAGTAGGAACACACACCCTCCACATGACCGCAGGACGGGGATGTTCCACTAACAACGCAAGACTGACGACTACTAACCAAGATCCCGCCCCATGAAACTCACGCTAACACCCCTGAAGAAGAAGGGAATGCCTGATGCACAGTGAGGCATGGAGTCAGTGGCCCACAGCCAGCCAGCGAGCCAGCCAGCCTTCCTTCCTTCGCTCTTCCTGCTCCTACTGCTCTTTGGTTCTCGTTTGCGTACTATCTACTTCCTCGAAACACGGGGGAGCTCTCTCTCTCTCTCTCTCCTCTCTCTCACTCTCATCACAGTCACCCTGAGGCACAGTCTGCACACCCCGGACTGGTGGTGGTGACTGGTTCGCCACGCGACACACCCACCGGTCCACATCATCGTCTAACTTCTGCCACATCTTCCTGAATCAGTTCTTGTTTATTTTTCTCTGAGTCATTCGCCTATTCGTATCACCTCCCCTATAACGTTTCCTCCATGAACCTAATGATGTTCCAGAACCGCTTCCCGACTTTCCTTCGTCCTCCACGCAATCCATCGTCCACCTGGAGTCCATTTCCTTCCATTACCGCGCACACGGAACTACGTCTTCCTCCGGACTCCACCAAGACTCCAGTCAAATACGTCCTCGGGATCATGAGATTTAATCGCCCCATCACGATGACCTGTAAGTGGCACCCCTCCCCTCCTCCTCCCCTCCCCTCAACCGCTCCCCCTTCCTTCGCCCCCTCACGGCCCCCCTTCTCCTTGGACAAGAAAACGGATCAGGTGGTTGTTTGCTGTCCCTGGTGGAGGAGGTAATGTATTCATGCAAATCCTGCAGATCCTCCCGGCTTCATAACCACCCCTCCCCCCTGGCCACCAGGACCTGAATATTATCAACGCTGGTCTCTCTCTCTCTCTCTCTCTCTCTGGCAGGTACTCTACCAGACTCTGGTCTCTGTCTGGTAGGTGCACTACCAGACTCTGGTCTCTCTCTGGCAGGTACACCAACCATTAATAATACCTAACGGCTCTCCTGTCCACACTCAGTCTGAAATGAAACATTTCTGCCTTTCGCCCTTATATTGCGCAACGAGTTACATCAGCTGCTGTCCTGAATTTACCGAGTCGTCGAGCGAATTTCAAAAAGAAAAAAAAAACTTACCAATCCTTCAGATGAACAGAGAAGGAGACCATCTTTATATCCTGCACATCAGTATCAAGCAGCCTCCGGGAACAAGAAACCAATTTATTCCTTCAGATGTTTTCGTCAATTATTCTTTCTTTTCTTTCTCTTTTCCATCGACTGATAGAGAGAGAGAGAGAGAGAGAGAGAGAGAGAGAGAGAGAGAGAGAGAGAGAGAGAGAGAGAGAGAGAGTTGGGTTACGTAACAGCGGGAAAATATTAAGACACGTTCTAGCTTTTTTTTTCAGATTATGCTTACGTTGGCACCCGGCGAGGCGCTGGGGGGAAGTTCGACATTTTACTTGCTCAGCCTCTCTCTCCTTGTTTACGCGGGCTACGGAGGAGTCTTTAAAGGGCAGAAGTGTTTACAGACTCCAGTGTTTTGCGGGGCACGAGGCATTTACTGCCATCGGTGTTAACAGAAAATTTTACGGTGCCCTCAAGACACAACATTTGCTTAAAACAAAAGAATAATAATATTTCAAGGATACACAATTGATATCATGAATTAACGAAGGGCAAGTGGAATCTCAACGCGAGTGTGCGAGACACAATCTGTATAGCCAAGGCAATGAACAGACGACTGTTTGTCGCGAGCTCTGTCGCCCGGGTTTCGTAACGTCTCTCAAGTAATATAAAATCGCTGACAACATAGAGTAGCGACACTAACCCTGAAATAACACCCGGAATGCCTGGTGATTTCGTGGGTGAAATGGCTACGCCCATACCCCTCTCTCGACATTTCCAGGACCGGACACGATAAATCGATTGTATTCTACACTGGCCTTCCTCTATTCCGCAGTCATTTAGGCGTGGTTAGGGATTCCTGGTGGTGTGATACGGGCTACCTCTTGAGACGGGCTGGTGCCTATTTGTCAGTGGGCGGGTTTATGGTTTCGGTAATTCATACTGTCAGAATTTGTATTATGTGCCTTTTGGCTCTCCCAGCCACACTGGGAGAGGGGTGAGGTAGCACATGTGGCTACACGGGGGGTGCGGGGGGGGGAGGAGGGGGGGTTGTGACGAGAGTCGTTACGTAACATCGTCATTCTCGCTTCTCTAAACTTTCCTTTTCTGGTCAGATATCGTTTTTCCCTGTTTACATTTCTAGTTTCTTTCAAGATTTGTTTATTTTTTTTTTTTTTGGAGGGTAAAGTTCGGAGGGAGGGGGCAGGGTGGGTGGGGGGGGGGGAATACTTTAGTGTATTCTATAAATTCATGACAAGCGTCGCACAAAGTAGTTTTTAAGGACTCTATCGTACGCACTTTAAAGGAAAAATCACCTTTAGTGTGTGTGTGTGTGTGTGTGTGCAACATATAATTCATTTTTTTTAAAGATTTGTTTTAAGTCAGAGAGTTTTTCGTTATTCTGCATGAAATTTTGGTGAATGTACACGACACTTTGTGAGCGTAACCTCTGGTAATGGTGGGTACTCTCTCGGCCACGATATATATATA